>JANHFX010004009.1:0-12788 GCA_027560015.1 Chloroceryle amazona
CCGGCCCTCCAGCCAGTTCTTCACCCAGCACAGAGTGCCCCTGTCCAAGCCATGGGCTGCCAGCTTTTCCAGGAGTAAACAATTAAGGAGTGAACAATCCAGGAGTGAACAATTAAGACAGTTACAGAAGACAATGGTGAAATTGCCTTCTTTTGTCCACATATGTGATTCTTTTATGGAGGCACAGGACCTTGAGGGTTTGAAGAATCTATAGTATACAAATTATATTAATGAAATGCAGTAATTGATAGCTGTTCTGCTAGTGAAGGGAAGCCCAGAGTCTTGTCTTCTTCCTCTACCAGTAGAAAGAGTGGTGGAAGTTTTGTAGGTGATGCAACATGCGTTTCTACAGACTGAACTCCTTTGTTCTGTTTTCTCAGTGCTTTTGAGACATGAGTTTGAAGGGTTTTGCTGTTTTGACTCATGGTTTTCTTCAATAAAAACAGGAAACAGAATCAAAACAATATATATATTTCTTTTTAAATATAAACTTCCTTAAAACATTAATATGTGGACAGGGCTGGAGAATGTTTAAAAAACAAGGAGAATAATACTGAAGATAACATTTTCTGTATGATTAGATAAATAATATTTAAGTATCTGAGATTCTGGCTATAAATACACAATTTCTTTCAAGAAAAGCAGAGAGTAATAGCATTTAAAGGTTCCTTGTCTAAGTTCAGGAAAGAACTTGCTATAAGATCAAATACAGCCTCTGAAGTTAAAGACTGGTAGCTCTTAGCCTTTCTCAGGAATTCCTTTGTATCTTTTTATACTTTTTCTGTCATTGTTAATTATCCAGATTTTAAGGTAAATGTGACAGAACTTGCTTATAGAGCTTTGTAAACCAGATATTAAATAAAAATTAGGTATTTAAATGATGTGTGATCTGAGAATAAGTATAAAAGTTTTTCTAAATATCTTTAAGTGTAATTTAAACATAAGTACCATTGGGTATAAACTGTTCTAAGTGGTAAGGTTAACTGTGAGAGTTCCCAAATTAGGGATTTCTGGGTTGGAGGTTTAAGGGAATTCAGTGGAAATACCAGATCACTCAATGTTACTGAAATAAGTTTTAAGAGTCTATCCTGCAGGTTTTATATGCCCATGATACAAATGTTTTCTTGAGTGTGTCAGTAAATTGGGAATGACAGAAAATGGTAAATCAGAACTGCCAAAACATGGAGCTGCTACAGTCATAAACTTTGTGCCCCAAAATCAACATCTACCAAGGCAGGCTATCAAAAGCTAAAATGAAATAATATTCTAGTTGCAATAAAAAGCCAAAGAGTTTTTGGAACACTAATTACCTTGCATTCCACATTTTGGCTTATATCATCTGAAAAAAGAAGCATGTGTTTTTCAGGACAGAAGTTATTGAATTAGAGTATTGCATTGGCATGGGAGAATCTGACCTTTCAGGAACAACTCTAAAGAAAGGATAGAGCATATTTCTAGTGGAAAGCATAAGGGGAAGAAGTATATCTCAGATGAAAGCTCAAAAAAAACCAAACCAAAACCCCTTTGCTATCCTACCACATTCACTGTCATTTTCTATTGTAGTATTTCCTTGAGATTTTATGTAAAAATTCTTATTCTGAATGGAGAAAATTTTATTGCTGACCTGTGTCATTTTGCTTCTCACTGAAAGTACCCAATATTGTGCTGCATACTAGCATACTGTGAATCTGTATTCATAGAATGTGTCTGATATGCTATTTTTTGAAATATATACATTTTTTCTTTTTTTTTTTTTTTTTTCTGGGAGTATAAATGGCTAGAGACCTTATAAAATGTGGCTGACACTCAGGAAGAAGAAATTCAGACTCTCAGGGGACATATTGAAGCTGATCTGTTCAAAACTACATATTATTTGAACCATGAACACTAATACTTTTTTTGCCTGTAAATAATAAATGTATTAAAGTGAAAGACAAGCATACAGTGGTGAAACGAGAAGCAGAAATGTGCCTTTTTTTTTTTTTTTTTGGAATCTCAAAGCTTGCAAATGGAGGAAGAGTTGTCAGTAACTTGCATACATTTATGTTTGAAATGTAAGAAAAATACTTTTTTAAAATTTTTTCTAATGCTACTAATTGTTTAAGATTGTAATTAAATATTTAAAAGTTCTCAACACTTGCTTCACCTAGCAAACTTTGATTTTTTGAAATGAAAGACTAATTTCTGTCCTTGAGAGATTTTTTTTAGCTGAAAAAATAAGGACAAATGGATATTGCCATGCTGTTAGAAGTAATTTGTCTATGACTGTACAAAACTGTACTTTGAAATTCCAATAACATATATCAACTTCTTGGACAAAGAAATTTTACTGAAAATTATATAACACGGACCAGTCTATAAGCAAGATATTTAAATATTCCATACATTATTGATGCAAATTTTTAATAGTTTCTGAAAATCTCCAGAATATGTTGAAATAATACTATTTTAAAAATGGTGAACAGAGTATTGATGTACTGATGTGTCATTATTATCTAAGTACTTGTTTTTATGAAAAAATTTTGTGGTTCTGCTGCCCTTATACTACTGCTTTGTATTACTTTATGCAGAGAAATTTCATTATTTGCTCTTGAAATTTGTTGTATTAGTGAACTTCACTGTATGTCTTTACAAGCTGTGGTATTTCTTAAAACATCACCTAAACTCCACCTGCTGTTATGTTATTGTGATATTCTTAAAGTTACTCAGCAATTAAACTGAAGGATTATGGCTTATTTATGCAGCATTTAAATCATATATCCTAAATGCTGGCAAAACACATTAAAAACACTATCTGCTAAAACCATGAAAGCTGCTGAGCATTTGAAATGCTTTTTTTGGCTTTGTAAGACATCTAAAGGTGTTCTGTTCAGTCAGCAGCACTGTCTGAGGTCTCTGCTTCTGAAAGCAATTTGAAGCCGTAGAAATTCTGCTCTCACAATCATGTCTCTTGTACTTGAGGGAGGCCAAAGCTGACTGCCTCTGTAAATCACATTGGTTCTCTTGCACTTGGCATTTACTGTTGTTCTTTTTTTTTCCTTGACAAATGCTACTTTGATAAATACAGTTCAGCAGGCATGCTTGAGGAAGAGCCTTTTTATTTATTGCTCCTTTATACACATGATTTATTTTTCTCAAAATCAACCACTGGCGTCATTCCCAGTCTCCTCTTTCACTCTATCAAATTACTCCTTGTAATATACATTGGTTGTAACTGTTTTTTTTAAACTTAGTGCTGGGTTCCAAACATAGCTATCTATCTTAAGAAAAGCTGTTTTTTCAACAATATCAATCAGTATTGTTGAAACAAGTAATGTTGCAGTGCCTGTAAGAGCACATCTGGGCTTCCTGTCTCTATTTTAAGTGGCCCAGGATGAGAAGGACATTGACAAACTGGATAGTGCTCAGAAGGCTTTCGAGGTGAATGCATGGGGTGTGAGAAAGGACAGGGGAGCCATGCTCATTTGTCCTGAAGGGGGGAAGGCTAAGGCTGCACAAGAGGTACCCTAGTCAGTGTCTTCTGCTACCTACCTAATGGGCAGTGTTGAAGAAAGTGAAGCCAGACTTTTTGTAAACATGCATAACAAAAAGATCAGGGGCAACAGGCAAATTGGAAGACATGAAATTCTGATCAAGTGTTAGGAAAAGTATTTATACAGCAAAGATGGTGAGACACTGGGGTGGGGGCCCAGGGACACTTACAGTGTTACCATAAATTCAGCAAATCAAAGTTTCTAAGACTCAGTTTGGAATTTTTTAAAAATCAGGCATTCCTAATTAGAGCGCTGGGTCCACAGGGGATCACCCCACCATTAGTCTTTAAAAACTCATTTATTTGAATGAAAAACATCCATGGAATGTTGTAATCAACCTCAAAATGTTGTAACTATAAATTAAAATTTATTTCACTTAACAGTTATTTTTAGTTGATCCCAGGTGAGTATCTTTGAAGACAGTTGGACAAATTCTAGTAAAATTTTTCAGTACGGATAGTAGTATTCTTAGGACTAAAATTGCTCATAGGTTCTGTGATTCATGGGCTGGTTTCATTTCTTTCATGAGGAAATAGCCTCGGTGAGGCTTTTTCATTCAACCGGTAGAATCCATGTCCCTTCTCTGAAAAAAAACACAAAACAACAAAACAAGTCCAATATCTTTTATTAAACCAGTCTAATTACTCTGAAACAGAGTGGAAGTTTTTTGTATAGCTGTTGTTAGTTAGGTTTATTAAGACAGTCTTTCAAAACAAGGCCTGTAGCATAGGAATCCACTTGAATGCTTGCTGGTAAGGACAACATTAGATCATACTCAAAGGAAGAAAGTATGTCTGAAAGGTGTTTTTTTTTATTATTTCCTAATAAGGGTATAGGTCATGTGTAAAAACCTTGTAGATATATTCCAGGCATGTGAGACTATCCATGCTGTGGGAGTAAAATGCTAAAGAATTAAATATCAATATGGAGGGAATATGATCATTTTGAGGAATAACAGTACAAGTCTGGACACATACATGCACTTTGAATACACAAGGATGAGAGATAATTTATAGCTTTTGTATTAATGCTTAATTATACTTAGAGGCTACATCATGTTTCTGTGTCAGACCACACAAACAAAATTTAAAAAAGAGACCTCAAGTTTCATTTTCAGTTGCTGTGTACTGTGTGTACATTAAGCTAAATGAAGTAGCATTTATGTTAGAGAAAGTTGGGGGGATTTTGTTATTTTATTTTTTACTTCATTCATCAGGTGGGAAAAAAAAGTTGGAGTTAGATTTGTGTCCATGACAGAATTTAGACCCCTTCCAGCATTTCAGGATCCCCCTATGTGTTGATTGTCTCTTGAGTTCTTCATAGTGGTCTTAAATGAAACTAGAGGGATTTTTTTTTTTGTAATGAAGATGACTCTAGCAATCATTTTTTAAAAAGGAAAAATAATTTAGAAATTGTGTTATGTACAAGAAATGTGTAGTCCAATACTGAAAACTTTCTGGACAATGTAAGCCTTCAAATAAACCAGGCTCCTTCCAGTCTATCAGAATGAGTCTTGTCAGTTTTGTTTCCTTAAAGAGTGGTTAAGTTTATGACTGACTTTAGATGCTGAATACTTCAACACTCCAAAGATGTCTTTCAGATTTACTTGAAACGCTTTTGAAACTAGAGGTGCAATAAGTACTGGAAAGAGTTGAGGTCTTATTATGGTGCTGTCCAGGCTGCTGACTTCCTCTGTGGCACAGGTAGTCCACCTGTGCACATCTCCTGCAAGTGCTCTGAAGATAAAATTCCTCTGTTGTCTTCACCTCCTAGGAGACTTGGATCTATACTGATGTTTCATACTGGTTTGAAGAAAGGTGAAGGATACATTTAAGACCCTGTACCTGAAATCTCATCGTCTTACCCTTGCTTTTTGACTGCATGTTTACCTTGTGTTTTGTCATGAGCAATAATTGTGAATGCATCTTGTAAAATTTAACTTGTATTTTTGGCACTTTCTCCATTTGACAGTCTGTTAACTTGGTTAGATGCACTGGTTCTTCATTTTCAATCTTTGACTGAAATTTAACAAATTTCACGAAAACTCACTAAATTTTATTAATTTTCTCAGAAACTAGAAGCACTTTTGGTCACAGCATTGGTTACTGTGCAGGTCAAGAAGGTTTTTAAGATTCCTTTCTCAGAAGAGTAACTAAGTAACAAATAGCTGGCTGAGAGGAAATGTCACTTATTCCACTGTGGTACAGAAGCCCACTGGCTATGATCTGGGAGGAGATCTACTGTGGCTTGAAAATAAGCTTCCCCACTCATGTAAAATTAAACTTCAGCAAATAGTAAATAATCTGAATTTATACTACAACCCATTTTCCAGTGGCATCTGGCTGAAATTAGGTTCTACTCTTCTAAATCGATTTGGTAGGGTAGCCTGCAGCTATGAGGAGAAATTAAAGTTCTTTAATGCTATTTGAGAAGTACATGCCTTTAATTCAAGAAACTGGAATAGCTGACCTCTATGTAGAGGTCAAATAATACATAATGCCATGTAATACATCAAGGATGATAATTGCTGTCATCTCCCATTTATAAATATATGTTCTCACTAACACCACTAGAAATTTTTACATTAGAAATGCCTTTGCAGGAAAGAGATTCATGAGGCATTTTGCTTCCATGCATAAGAAAATAATTGGGTAATTTTACAATGGCATATAAGGATGGTTGATTCTAATGTAAGCTAAGAATTCCTGACTTTTGTAGTTCAGTTATACTGTTTAATATACTTCAAAGTCCAACTATTAATTTTTGCATTCCTGTTTGGTCTGATAGTCCTTTATGTGGGTACTCACATTTCTGAATACACAACCAGCTTCTGAGAAGAGCCTGCACTCCTGAGAGGCCCTTTAGTGTATTTTCCAATCAGTATTATTTTGGAAAGCTGAATTTAAAAGATTTTTTAAAATAATAAAATAAATCCTGCCTTCATAGACAATGATATAAGAAAAGGATGCTTCAGGCAAACTAAGACAGTAGGGAAACACCATCTATTTCTTGGAAGGTTTCAGCCATACAGACATCAAATTAATTCTTACAATCAACATGGTGTGAATAAGGAATAAGATGCTCATAAATTCAGTAAATCCATCTCAGTATAGATTGTAGTGTTTAAAGTTATCTGTTCTATTTCTCTGAATATTTCAGCACTCTTCATATTATTAAATGAGTTGTGTTTTTCCTATTACAGACAACAATGGCAAAAATATCAGTCTCCAACTGTATTAAATGCCACGTTTCTTTTCATCAAGCTATTGTGGCATTTACTTTCAGGCATCGTTTGGGTGTCCGTGATACTTATTTTATGTTTCCCAAATATGAATGGAAGTACATGTTAAAAAAACATCAAAATGCAGTAGGTTTTTTTTTGCACATAAGAGGCAGAAGGACTTTATAGATAAAATCTGAACATTTTTTATTTGATTGCTTTGTAATTGGCATAATCTTTGGTGACAATTCCCAAGGCACCCTTTTATTCCTTTCATGGAGAATGTTCCTAGAAGACATTATTACTCAGTTATGGCATTTAAAATGGAGATGATTTTTTTTTACTAATTCAGAACAAGATAGGTAAGAAAAGACATAATATGCAGTTTAAAGAAGAATCTTTAGGCTTAGCAGATGTGAATTCAGTGTAAAAGGAAATGTCAGTTGAGATTACTACTTTTCTCTTTTACCTCCTGCCAAAGATAAATAAATAAATTTTCATGTAGAACACTTTTCTTCCTCTCTGCTACATAAAGAGGGAGTGGAAAAAGTACAGAAACCATGTTTATAGAACTGCTGTTGCATGGAAAGGGTAGCTTGAAACTCACTAGCTGTAAGATGAAGTCTAGGAAATTATTTGCCTTTCAGCAAAAACATAGACTACACCTGAGAGAGAAAATTAAATGCACTTGACACTACAGTGTCCTTACCTCTTCATGTCATCAGCCTGTGTTTCATCAAATTTTATAAAATAGCAGTTTTCTACTACTGTTTCAAAAGTCTCACCACATGATCCTGGGCTTCATTACAATCTCTGTAACTTGGTCCTCAACCTTTAGATCCAGCATTTAAAAATGATCACAATTAAAAATATAGAGGAGTAAACTGGTGTGGATGCCTCTGTGGTCTTCCCCCATCACCTCATCATTACTATTCAGCTTTGCTACTTTTACTTTTTCATTTATCTGCATTAGGAAATTGGCAATTAAAGAACTGACATCCTTTCTGTCACAAAATCTAATAAAGAAAGAGTAATGATAAAATCTGTTCTGTAAGTTCCAGTGTAGCAGATGAAGTGTTAAATCCAGTAAATCCAGTGTGGCTCATAAGTTTGACATGGCAGAGGATACTGATGACTTCTCAGCCTTCCCTTGCACAGCTGAAACTGGCTCTGATTTATACTTACTGTTGCTTAAATGGGAAACCACATGGATTTCCACAAATATCTTATGCCATACATATGCAAGAATGTATTTTCAGCAACAGTTCTGGAGACTGATGTGTATGGCTTTTGCATGTGAATTAAAATCTCAAGATATTTATTCAGGGTTATACATACTGTATTTCAGTGCATATTTTTAGATACAGGAAATAAATACATAACCACAAAGGACAAACATTCAAAAAAGTGATTTTGTGACTTCTCGTTTTCTTTTTAAAATCATCTCTAGTACAATATTGCCTTTCAATATTTCTAAGTCCTTTTTTTCCTCACTACAATTGCTAGACCCTGACATTTGTTTCAAGCAAAGCTAACATTTTTAAGGCCTCCTCCTTACTGCTTTACATGCATGAGTTCCATCAAAAATATTATTATTACTAAGGGAATAGTGCCACTTGACTGTTTCTCGGAGACAAATCCACAAGGGAACTGGCATGCTGCTTTTGCCCAGCCTCATAAAACCAGTGATTGTTAATTCACTTGCAACTATTGTTTTAATTTATTTATGGAAGAAGAAAAAATAATTTTGTCTTGTTTGAAAGAAACAATAGCTGATGCTTTAAGATTAATATGACAGGGTGGGTTTCCCTGATTATGGGATATCCACAGAGAGATTGCCTTGGAGTAGAGGACAAGATTGCATAAAATAATTTCTGTATTGTTGTTGCCTGAAGTATTCTTGAATTTCATGCAAAGAGCATACTATGCAGTGTTAAAGGGTCTCAAATGGGGCTGATATGTCTTCATTCAAACAGGACATTTTATGTGTAAATACTTCCCATCACTAAGTAAGAGCTGAGTCCAGTGAGCACAACACCTTGGATTTAGATTTCGAGTGTTCAACTGAACTTACGCCTGGTTTTGTATTTAAAGTGTTCCCTTAGAGATATGAAAAAAATAGCAAACTGAAAGGCAAGTTCATAGAGATTTAAGTAAATTAGTGAATACCATCTAAAAGCGGCATGTACAGAAGTATGTGTATCTTAAATTTCAGTATTCGGTATTTAACAATTTGCTTGATTTTTAAGTAAAACAATTATTTCACTATTTTATTCTTTTCAATCCTCTCCTTTCAATTAAAAGGGAAAAAAACAAGCAAGAAAGAAAATTAGTAACTTTTCTAGTAGGAAGTCCCTTATTCTGAAGGCATCCATTCAAAACTGTGTGAAAAATAGAAGCATATGTTCAACACTATGTGTTAACACAGAATAAATGTATTCCCTTAAGATATGACTTAATTTACATTATTGAATGTTAAAATAAATAAAGCAAATGTACTATAAATAGTGCTCTTCTTGCATCTGAACAGCATTTTTTGGAATAATATATTAAGATGTTTTTCTGGTCATGTTGCAGATGAACTGAAATGGAGTATAACTTCATCATGATGAACTGCTTGTATATCATCATGTCTGAACAAAAGTCAAGTGTCAGTTGACATTTTTTAATTGTATGCAAATATATTTGATTCTTCAATTTTAACATATGAAATGTATAGCCAAACACGTTCTTCCATTTATCCTGATGGACATCTGTCTCTAGGCTGCATGTGCTCAGGGAGAGCTGCTGCTGAGGGCTGCTGGACGCAGTTAAATCTGTAAGTGTCCTGACATTGTCTTATCTCTTAACAATGCAGTTTATTTTTTCTTTTTGTGGAAAATGCCAAAAGGATGTAATCTAGAAAAGGTACTTGTCTGCAATTCATCCTAGTTATCTGCAGCTATGTTCCCTCTCATGTTTCATTAATCTCTCTTGTTGAATGTTTTTACATTTATTCACATAGGGCAGTATGACTCTCCCACTGTTAGATCAAGCTTGGCTTATATGCCCTTAATTACCCCAAACAAACAGCTTTATTCAGTAACTCATGCTTCTTCCTTTTTTCTGGGAACTGGGCCAGGGGATGGCACATAGTTGGAAGTTTAAGTTTCTTTAAATCATAATACTGTATGTGTCTTTTTTCCCCTAAGATCTATTTACTAGAGTGTCACGGTTTAGACCCAGCCAGGAGCTGAGCATCACATGTCCGCTTGCTCCCTGCGCCACACACCCCACCCACCCTACACCCCGCTTCTCCCTCCACAAATTGGAAGGAGAAGAGGAAGAAAAATAAAAAACTCCATGGGTTGAGATAAGGAGTATTCAGTGCAACAACACAAAAGAAAAAGTAACAGCAACAACAGTAATATTAATGGAACAATACAGAAAACTAGTGATATAGAACAAACGCCAGGAATGAAACTGCCCTCGAGCTGGTCTGACTGCCTTCTAGAGACCTATATTTTGTCCAGCCTGGCCCCTGTCTTTATACAGTGGGCATGATGTCAGTATGGTATTGAATAACCCTTTGGCTAGTTCAGTTGTCTATCCTGGCTGTGGCAACCTCCCAGTTGCTGGTGAAAATTAACCTATCCTAGCTGAACCTGGGACATGAAGGAGACCATGTAATCTATTAAAAACACTCCAGTTCAACTTTCTTAAAAAAATTCATGAACTGAAGAAAAGTATAGGAAATATAAAAAACCTAACCAATTTTAACTGATCAAATTCCAGTTATTTTGTGTCTTGAAATTGTATCTTGATAGTTTCATTCAAAGCTCCGTATGTTCTGCATTATGAGAGTGATGACTCATCTTTACCTTGGTAGTGGTGAATAGAAAAAAAGATTAGTCACTCATACAAAGGTGTTCATGAATAGCAATTTATGATTTGATTATATCTTCCTTCAGCTGTTGCTTTTCCTAGCTGAATAACCTTAGTTTATTTAGAGTTTTTCTTTTTTTTCTGTTCCAAAGCCATTTCATTGCTTTTGTTGCCCTTCTAGCTATCTTTTCTCACTCTACTTTGTCATCTTTGGGATGAGGGGCCAATAATAAGAATATCAGTCCAAATACAGTACATATTTGATTTATTTACAGGCCTTCTGCTGCCCATAACTAAATTCTTGTTGCACCTGAACTTCTTTACCTATGTTAGCTCACTCAGTTTGGGTATTTACTTGTCCTGTGCTGGGATCCTCCCTGATGGCTTTTTTTTCTTGACAGAAGAGGGAGAAGAATGTAAAGGAAAACGGGAGTAAATGTGCCTATTTCAGCTTGGTGCAGCCACCCTGAAATATTCAGGGAGTTAATGTTCTCTGTAACATGTGGCTGAAGCTTCTTTAGCTACTACAATAGTGAGCTTATTCGTCTCCAAACAAAAGTGGTGGAGCTGTTCATCTGATTTTGATTTTTAACTCTTACTGAAGACAAAAAATAAAAGCAGCATAGTGCTTTTTATTACTTATAAATTGTTGAAGTTTCAGTTATCTTTTTCTTTACCTGCTCTGGGAAGATTCCAGACATCGTTGAATGTTCCTGGGGGGGAGAAAAATAAAAGGAAAAAAATTATCAGGGAAGATTCCACCTTCAGCAAGTTTGTTCCAGAAAGACTTGACACACCATACTAAGCAGTTTTGTGTGGAAATCTGTCTTAGTGTAAACCTTAACTATTTTCTAACAAATTGGTTTTGTAGCCTGTCATTCTAGCTGGAAAGTGGCAATAAGGAACACCAAGAGTAAATAAAAAATTTGTCCGAGTTGTTTATCTCATGGTGGGCGATAATATATCACTGATTCTAAGCAGCAACTTTTATTCTGGGTTTGCAAGATGAGTGTTTATAAAGAAAAATTATGTACTGATATTTTTAGTATTTCTATAGATGAACATGTCAGATTTTCTTTTCATAAACTTTAAGAAGTAAATAGGTCATTTATAATCACAAGTATTTATGAATGAATAAATGCCTTTTTGTGAATGCAGGTCACTTATCTAAACATGGAATTTCAGTAATTTATGCTGTTACCATAAAAGCAGTCATATAATAATCAACGCTGAACTCTGACCTCAGCATATGGAAATCAGGTGTATTAAGTCATTTGTGCTGTTCCTGCATAAAATTTTACTGCATAAGATCTTGTTAATGCTTTGTCAAGTCTATTTTTAAATGCCCTGATCATCTGTGTTGTTTACAAGCATTCCTCTTGGCTGACCTCACTGCATACACTTTATATGTTTTCTGTATTATAAGCTGCACAAAGAGAAATACAGAAAATTTTCAATTTTATTCATTTTTCTCTAGAGCAGGGGTCTTCTATTCTGTTTTTCCTGTTTCCTGTACTGGGACTGTCCATATTCCTCTCATCTCTTCACAGTACCTGATTCCTGCCACCTCAGTCCTGCCTTTTCTGTTAATATTTGAAAGGCACAATATAATTTTTTTTGTTTTCTCTTGTTGATTGTATAGTTTTAGGGTGGTCTGCCTTGGTGTATTCTTGGGCAGCTTCTACAGGTGTGAAAGCCTAGGTGTCCTACCTGAAGCAGGTACTTCTCCAGCCACTTCAGTAACCCCAAATCTGTGGATTCTTTCCCTGAGCTTATCCAGCCACCTGAGTCCTTAGAGATAAGATCTGTAAAGCAGAGCTAAGGTGCCTTATATAAGGGATTTCTTAGATTTAGTTGATACTTTAATAATTTTAAGACTTCTAAGAATATATTAGTTTAAAAAAACTAATTCTGGTGATCTCAAGTGATTTAGTATGCTGTCTCATTGAGCACATTATATGTTCACTGTACCCTGAAGAGTGTGTATTTTTAGAAGAAAAGGGTTTATTTTATTTTTCGTTACAGAAGAAAAAATAATTTCTGGGAGACCATATATACCCTAACACTATTACCAAACAATTTTTTCCTTATGTTTCATTCTTTGTTAATTACATTCAAGTACCTTGTTCTAAGCAAATACATGCCCAGCCACAGAGCACGCCCTATATGTC
>JANHFX010004010.1:0-32276 GCA_027560015.1 Chloroceryle amazona
CCCACGCGGGGCGGCCCCACGAGGCTGCCCACCCGGAGCACGGGGCTGCCGGCAGCCCGTGGGCAGGGCTGGTACCCGTGGGGGCCGAGGGACAGGTTTTTAGGGTGGAATCAGCGGGAAAAAGGGAAAGGAGAAAGAGGGGCGGAGACAGCGGTACTGAGGCTCCGCACCTGCGGAGGGGGAGCAACCAGTGCGGCCGGCGGGCAGACAGGGAAGATTTAGAGGTGAAGGGATGGCAGATTGTTAGGAAAGTAATAGTAAGGTGTCCCATATACTACAGTTTTATTGTGGGGTGGTAACTACTAGATTTATTTATTGCCGAGGCTATATAATAAAGATAATGACCGCAAACTCAAGATAAACGCTTACGCCCATAGCTGGTCAATTCTTTTTAATTTAAGAGAGTGATCCGGAGAGGTGAAAATCATCTTCTCTCGACCACAAATATCAGTCTTGGTTTCCACCAGATTATAAGCATGACATGCAAATAAAGGAGCTGCTGCCGGGAACAGAGGGTTCGGGGTCGGGGGTGCCCCCTCCCTTTACTTTCTCCTTCCCAGGAGCACCCGCAAGAGGATACCACCGAGATGAAGCAACGGAGGGAAGAGACGCCCCAAGGTGTGTGTGGAATAAAAATATCCCCCTCCAAGGCCTTGGGAAAACGCCCCTTGCGAGGGGAAACGCCGCGGGGAGAGGCCCCGGGGTACATCCGCACCCGCTGTCGCCCCCTCGCCCCTGCCCAGGGCGATCGTGTGTCAGCCCCACAATGAGCACTTCTACTGCGGGGCCCTTTGATCCCTGCACGGCCGGGAAGAAAAAAGCCACCTGACAGTGAGATGTGACGGGGAGAGGAGAGAGGAGGGAGAAAGAAGGGGGAAGCAGAAGAATTAGGAAGAATAAAGTCATATAATTTCGTGGTTTGAGCGCAAAGTAAAATGATAAGGTTGAAAAATGCGAACAATCCTCCTCAATATTTTCCAGCAGCAGCGATCGTCTCAGCATTAACCAGAATCTTTCTTTCCAGCCGAACGACTTCTCATTTCCCCATCCTTCAGACACTCTTCCCCGCAGGACGGGAATCTCCCGGCCCCACCAGCCACGGGCCCTGCGCACATCCCCCGCGCACATCCCCGGCGGCGGCTGCGCTGGCCCCTGCGCAAGCAGCGCGCAACGCTGCGCTTTCTCCTGCGGCACAGCGGCTTGGCTGCCGTGCTTCAAAGGGTGATAAGCTAATTGTTTCCAGAGTTGAAAAGTATTTAAGCTATATTAAAGGAATGGGTTTATTGAGCACTTGCTCCTCTTCTCTTCCAGAGGGTAAATAGGAGCCCCGTTTCTCGAAACACGTCATTAAAAATCGTGCATTTATATAACGTATGTGAAAAATGTAAACAGATTTCGTTTTTGAAAAGGTATGGTTAAGTGGTGGTAATTATGCATGATTAATGCTGAAGGGAAAATGAACATAATAGGTTCCAAAGATTAAGCCATCTGTAACTATCAGAGGAACTTTTAAAGTTTTGTGTGGGATATTTTTTTCTCTTTTCTCTATTTCTTTCTCTATTTCCTTTCACTAAAGATTTTTAGATGTAAAAATCAAGCTGATGTTTGCTTATCTGAAGTATTCTGATCGTTGAAACAAATCTCTAAAAGGTTTCAGCAATTGTCAATCTAAAACTTTGAAGATCATGCAATATAAAAATTAATTGAATGGTAATTTTAACCATTATTAATGCTTATGGCACTCAATTTAGTTAGGTGCTGGCTTTCCATTTTTTATTACACCATAAGGAAGTTATTTTACTAAGAAATGTAAAGAGAAAATATAGGCATTCCCACATTTATTTGTTTATTTTTTCCTCTGGAATGTATTTATTATAATCTACTCAATCTATTTCAGTTTCTAGGTAATGCATAATCACTGAAGAATTATTTTTATTTTTTTTTCCCTTGAAATGCTTGCAAGGGTAGAACCAGACTTTGAAGATGTAGGTCTTGCTTCTCTGTATGTGATATTCAACACAAGCGACCATAGATTTAAATATATTTTTCCTACTGTCTCGGATGGAGTTCACAGAAGTCAGCTCAGGGAATTTAACATTTACAAAGGTAGGAAGGGATCTAGCTCTAGCAATGATAATAGATGTTGAGATGTGCGAGCTGTCACTCTGTAGACTGTGCCTGTTTGATAACAGTAATTCCTAAAATGTGAAGGTAGAGCTGTTAAACATCATGTGTCAACGGACCAGTCATCTGAACCATGATTTGCAGGACTGGTGGCTAGAGAAAATAAATGCATTTGCATAGAAAGAAGAATTAAAGCTAGCAGCAGCATCAGCTTAAAATGCTCTGTTAACTCTTGCATCCATTTGAGAGGTAGAAATGAATCTGCTCCTCTCAGTCCTAACTTTACATGTGGTTCTGCTACATTTCTGTCTGTTTGGGATGTTTTCTTATCCAGGAGGGAAGAACAGGTACCTCCGATGGGGAATTCACCAGCTGGCAGATCAAGACCACATTTAGGTTGTCACTCCCACTCCTCAATTATTGTGTCTAGCATAGAGAAGCGCATTTTTAAGCTACAGAACTCCTTTTTGAAATCCACCCCACCGCAGAGGTTTATATACAGCTTAACCCCTTCAATTTAATTCCCAGACTCTTTCTTTAATGCAGAGGCCAAACAGCTGAGCTTCAGCTTGGCATTTCTGGCAAACTCAGGTGAAGATGCTGAAGACCCTGGAGCAATAAAGGGGCTTACGCCTGAGGGGCTAATCTAGTTTACTCCCTGGAGCCGCTTTTGTGCTCAATCAGACTTACTCCTCAGTCTACCTGGAGGAGGATGAGCTGATGGGGGATCTCAGCCCAGTGACTCACCCAATAACTTTTCCTGAATGACGTTTGTGTCTCGCAGAGATCAAAGTGAGTGCTCGGACAAATGTACATGTGGGAAGGGGATGGAGGAGAACAAGGCTCAGATGGGGATTGTAATCTCAGAAGCTTACTTTTTGGGGATGAAAGGGGTTGTAAGGCCCAATGCGGGTTGAATACTTATAGAAGCTGTGTCTTTTTGAGCTACAAAAATTTGTTTGCTATTGAAATGCTCAACTATTTGCTGCTGATGGCATGAGGGCAGCATATGCAGGTGTGATGATCCCTAGCACTGGCCAACATCTAGCCATGATGGATTTAGCTGGCTCCTATGTGGTTCCAGATAACTTGCACAACACCAGAAACATAAACTTCAGCCAGAGGCTGTTTCCCAAGCAAAGCCTCTTGTATACATCTCTCTTTCCAGTTTGTCTCAGTCTTTTACCAGAGTAAATTAACAGCATACTTCAATTTCCAATGCCTTTTGATGTCCTAATCATCACTCAGACTGATGCAGCCACCTTACTCTTCCAGGGTACCTAATGTGTCCAAGAACAAGCTGAACCAAAAGTTAAAAGGATTTCATCTTCCAAGGGCACCTTGGGGTGATGCAGAGCTGGGGTGGGCAGTGCTACCTGATGGGAGGCCAAACTGCTTGGCGTGCCTCTGTTTCCCCATTGATGGAACATGCTTGGTGTCTTGCTTTCTTTTTCCCCTGGCTTGTTCAGGTGAGTTGCTGCCCAGGGTTTGAGTTGCTATCACTGGCTGCTGGGAGCATCAAACTGGTGATGAAGAAAGCAGGCCTAGTTTCTCTTAAAATGCTGCTTTCTTAGTCTCTGAGAATGGAATTCCACCTCCCTTCCTAGGCAGTTCATACGGTTGGGGTTGTTTTGGGTGATGCATGGCAACAAAGCTGGCCTGATGGAGCTCCCCCACACCCTTGGGTCCCAGAACGGGTGTGACACACAACATTTATTTGCTGTAAGACCTACCCAGACTACAACAGAAACGGAAACCATCACCTAATTTCTCTTTCCTAGATGGATTGCTCTTATTTATTTATGGCCTTATCTTAAAATCCCTTTGCCCAGAGCAGAATTAACAACAGGGCTTATTAACAAAGGGATCAGCAACATCTTCCCCAATGGTATTAAAACCTCCTACCTGGCAAATTAGTCCTCCTGCTAACCTCCTCCTCCTCTTACAGAATGTTTTCTTTATTGGAACTTGTTAGCGGTTTGTTACCTGCACTGATGCTGTTAGTAATTAGAGAGATGCTGAGGAGGCAGAGCCCAGGTTTGGCCCCAGGTTTAGCTTTCTGATGAGTTTGAGGAGTAGCCTGGCCACTGAATTGGAGCCAGGATTTGAATTTCAATAGAGTAATGCTGAATGAGAGGGAGTGCTTGTTGTGGGATTTTTGCCAAAATGTGACCAGCTCTATTCCCACATCTGTGTACCCACCCATAACAGAAGGGGGTATGAGCCAAAACTGTAAGGTAAGGTGTCTGCTCCATTTTAATATATCTGCCCTTGAGCCTCTCTTGAGCCTGGCAGCTGTGGTTTGAGAGGTGACTGACCTGTCCTCTGGTGCCATCATGCTCATCTGGTGGAGGGCACTGTTCCATGGCAGCTGGAGGACATAAGGGATCTCCTCTCCTCAGCTGACCAGTTCCAAGCCTTCCTGTTCCCTCGGACAGCTGGTGGTAGTGGTCTTTGCCTCTGGGATTGAGGAGAGGGAGTGACCAAAATGTGCAGTTTAGGCTTATGATAGAACTCCTTTTTTCTATCATTGCCATGTATCTGCTACTTGATGGCTTCCTAAGGCCAGAGTTATGGTGCTTTACCAAATCTCTCTGTCAAGCAGAGCCATGTGACTCCTGTAAGCATCCATTGGTAGAGGAGCCACCAGGTGCTGAGCCTGCTGAGATGGAGGGTCTCTAGCAAGCATGTTTTTTACACCAGGAAAAAACAGCAGTGGCTCATTTTGGAGCAGAGGGAGGTCCCTCCAGATCCATGGAGGTGGTAGCTTGAAGCTCTGCAACACATTCTTTGCAGAGAGCCATTGTCTTGAAAGAGTTGCTGGACGTGGTAGGAACAGCTGAGTCGGAGAACTTTGTCCTGGGGAGGAAGAAGTAGCTCTTTTAACCTCCTTGTTCTCAAGCCTGGCAGGGACTGCTATGCTGTGGCTTCCCTCCCAGCTTCCTTCCCCTTGTCCCAGCTGCAAGCCCTGGGGGTTGGGCTGGAAGGACATCTTATCTTGTTTATATAATGCCAGTGCTGGAGGGTTGGCCCTCTTCCTTGGCAAAATATTCTCACAATGGGGGCACACCTCCGCAAGCAAGAGGCAGAGTGGTCACAACTCAGGCTGGTCTCTTTTTTTTTTTTCTGAGGAGAGGGGGTGGCAAAAAGAGAAAATTGTCACAGAAGAAAATAGAGAGTTGTAACCCTTGGACATTTGACTCTAACTGGAAAGTATGGCTGTGTGTGCAGGAATGGCTCGGCAGCACCTTGCAGCTGGCAGTTCTTGCCTTCCCTTATGACTGACACCCTGTTTTTTCCCATCAAGAGGGCTAGGAAGATCTTGCAATGAAGAAACCGAGGACAGAGGGAGAGAGAGAGAAATAACTGGGTTTTAAAATTACTTTTATCAGGCCTTTTTCAGCACCCAAGTAGGGAGATGTAGTCAGCCAAAGGACCTTTGTATTAGAGCAAAACAAGGTCCTTAGCCCCTGTCACTGGCCCAGCAGTGCATCTGCTCACCTCTGATCAAAGAGGACTAGACACAACACCATCAGTCCTAGCACACATCTGCCTCAGAAAAGCTCTGGCCAGGCAGGTGAGACAGAGTAATGTGCCATAAGACCCCCTTCTTGGAGGTGCAGGCTGCAGCCTTGCAATGGACATGACTCCAATCTGCTTCAAACAGGCTTTTTACAGCCTGACATCAGTGCAGCCTGCCCCACCAACCTTCCTTCTCTCAGCCACATTAGCCCCCTAGGCAGGCAAATTGTGAGGCTGATAGTCAATGATTTTTAGCATTTCTTGATTAAAACCATTGTGGCTTTTGCTTTTCAAAGTCCCAGCCACTCTGCTGAAACACAGTGTAAAAAAAAATAAATAATATATATATATTAATCTATCTAACCATAGGAATTCTCATGCATCTAAATGTCTGCTTCATTTTGGAGGCCTCCAAAGCTTTTCAAGTCCATGTCACTAAAGTGTGGTATCAGCTGAGCAAGGGAAGTACAAGCTTTTATCACATGTGCTTAAGAGTTTTTGCTTGAGCAGTTTGTTGTTCTTTGCCACACTTCAGGATTAAATACAACTCGGTAGTTATAATTAGAAAAGCCATTCAAAGACAATAATAAAATTAAGTAATAAGAGTAATTAACAATAATAATAATACAATTCCTTGTTTTTTACTTCTTGAAATTATCTTTATTAACTTTTTTTTTTAATGCAGGCAGCAAGCAAATTATTCAGCATCAATAAGCAATATTTTCTCCCCTGCAAAACAGGGAACGCTGAAATACACAGCAACTGAGATGAGCTTTCCAGGGAAGGGCTCTGACATTGCTGTTTATATTCTCCAGGTAGAGAGACCCTTGTGTCAGCTCAGGTCCTGGTTTCAGAAGCAATGAATATATAGCGTAAGGTTTTCCGATGTGTATATCCAAGTTGAAATACCATGCTTCAGATTTTGCTCGGGGAATTCCTCTCAGACCAGAGCAAAGAGAAACTCGGTGAAAGATTTGCTTTCTAAAACAGGTTGACCTGACAAGTACATGAGAGGGTGAACTGTGCAATTCAGAGTACAGAAATCTCTGATTTATTAAAGCTCTCCAAGGCCTACGATCCTTAATAAAAGGGGACTTGATTAAGGTTGTACTTTTCTGCAGCTAAAAATCAGGGAATTTGTATGTTGGTTACTATCCAGAGCCTATGAATGTCTGTTTATTGCTGTTCAGAGAGAAGTTTAGCAGGAAATTTAAAGCAGTCCCCTGAAATAAGGAGGCAACCCCAAATTACCTCCAGTGCAGAGGAGACCTGGACTTGGTTTGTTCCTTTTATTTTCACATGGGCATGGTGGCTGCATGATAGATAAGTGCAAGTATGAGCAGCTAATGGTTGTAAGAAGGCATTAAGTATTCCTTACAAAAATTGTTTTCTTAATACTTACCTTCTCCTCGTTTTCTCATCCTTGCCCGCCCTGTTAGGCTCAGTTATGACTGGGGGTGTAAAACACCACACAAAACAAGGAGATGTGTAAGAAACAACTTGTAACTGAAACTGCTCCCTCTCTTACAGTATCCATAATCAAAGGAGGTTGGTATTAACTTTATGGCTAAATGCAAAAAGGCCCTTGAAGGAGTTGTATGGAGCTGTTTGTTTTCCTTTCTGGAGCCCTGTTCCTCCAAGGCATGCTGTCATGCTCGCTGGACCTGAGTTTTATAGGTTGGACTGGAGCCTTTGACAAAACTGAATTTACGTTAAATGACTGAAATTAGATACTTATAACCCAAAGTAACAGCCTAGGCGCTCTTTTGTGTATTAGCCTTCTCTCTCAGTCCTTTGCTTTGTAATGTCAATGGAATAATTTGTTAAGAAAGACACCTTTCTTTATATAAGAAATATAAAGCAGTAATTCTGAAACCAAGAAAGAGCATGGACTAACCCCGTATTTTGCCAACATTTGTTATCTTCATACCTAATATGACAGTGCCTCTCCCAGAGGCATTGACACGTTTTTGTCAATTTTCTACTTTTGAAATTATGATTCAAATATTATTTTGATTGTTAAATGAAACCACCATTTTTCTTCTCTCCCAATGAGGCAAGACATCTGTAGTGTGGATGGGCATTCAGGTTGGAGAGCAGAAGAGAGATTTCTTCCTACCCATGGGGAATGCTTGGATGCTCACTTTCCAACCCATTTTTTCCATAAAATTAAGGTATCTAGATCTCCTGTCCGTGTTCAACAAATCCTTCCCAGCAACCCCATCACACGCCACACTCTTCCAAATCTCTGGGTCGGATATTTCAACTGGTCTAAACCAGAGCAGTTTTATTGGCTTTAGAACCAGTTTATATTCACTGAGGATACGGCCCTTTGTATTTCTAGCTTGGCAAGGTAAATAGCCCCCAAATGACCCAAGTTTTCATTCTCTTGCTGGTAGCATTGTGTATGTCATATACACCTATAAATGAGTGTGAGCTCATGATGTTTGGTTTTTTTCCCTATATACCTGCATGAACATACATGCACACACAGAGACTAAACCAAACACGAAATGTGTTGGATTGGATGGATGTTGTAAAAATTACAAGACAAGTCTTCAAACATACGGAAAATATTGGGACTGTCTTTCCAACTGAGCTGTTCCTCTACTATTAATGAAGCATTTTCTTGGGTGGCAGTGCACCCTGCACCTGGTTCCAATACTTTCCATTGAAAGTAGAAAGGCCTCACTAAGGTCCTCACTAAAACCACCAATGCTGTTCAAATGGTTCAACAGAAACCCATGAAATTTATACGATGATTAGGTTTTGATGGATTTAGACTACTTAACAGCAATTCTTCATCACCCTACATTTGAGCGATCCAGTCCTATCCATCATGTTTCCTGATGTGCTGCTTCAGGAAGCCCTACCTGCATTTCTCTCTATATCTCTACACAAGCATTTAAGGAATTCCAAAGGATTATTATTAACAGATTACCCAAGAGTGGCTTTCACATAAAGGTGTTTATTTTCCGTCTCATTGTTTTACACACAGGCTGTGCTCCAGCCTGTAATCCGGGCTATGCACTTCATGCTGTTAAACAAATGGATTTGCTACAGGATGCAGAAACAAGGAACTGCCCAGTTTGAAAGAGAAATGCTACCTTGAAACCTCTTTTTGTAGGGTGTTGTTTGACCTGACGGTGTCTTGGCAGGTGATGAGGTTGTTGCAGCTTGCCTGTCAGTTTTATAAGAGTAATGACTTTTGGCTTATGAGACCGTACTTGAGGCATGTAAAGAAGTTGTAAATGTTTTTTAAAGTGGTAGAGCTGAGCAGATCAGATGTCTTCATAGTACTTACATTCTCTGCAGTAGGACTTGTAACCTACTTTTACAAAGGGTAAAAAACCATAATTACTGCCGTTGCTTCATAGTGGGATTTATACATGCCTTAGTGTTAATTGGAGATTATCACATCAGGGTTCTTGTATCACTAATAGAACAAACCCCTAAATCACAAAACATGTAATCGTTGCCAGTTGAAAGGCTTTCTTCTCCTTGTGCTTGCATTGTGCAGCTCTATAAAATACAAAAACCCAGGGCTGTCCCTGAGGACAGGCTCAGGCACTGACACTGAGGTGGGATGGAGGGAATGGCTGGGGATGGACATTATCAACAAGTTGGAAGGAGAAGGGTGGAAAAAATACAGTCTGTGATGGAAACCATCCTTTACCTTTTTCACGTAATTCCCCTTGTCAGAAAGCGCACGCTGGCTCTGTGTCCCACCATTGCTGGGGCAGTGTCTGCTTGCTTCTCCAAAGTAACAGCTTGGTGCTTTCTGCCTCCCAAGGAGTAGAGGGAAGTGTTGCACATGGCTTCGCTTTCCCCCTCCTCATCCCATGCCTTCCTGAACAACATGTTGCAGCCTCCTCCGAGGTGAGAAGGTACTGGCCCAGCCCAGCCAAGGCTGCAGAAATGGGGGGAGCATCTCTCAGCCCTTATGGTGCATCTATGAAACCTTGTGGTAGTGGCTGGGCATTGAGGGGCATTCATTTGCTCCAGAAAGGGACTTCCTAGGCTGCTACAGAAATGCAATTTTATTTACCTGCCCTTCCTGAGCTGGGTCAAATATTTAGTTCCTAAGAAACTTCCTCCAAGTCCATTTTTGAAACTTATCTTTTTTGTTAAAATACAGCTCCATAGGCCAAATTTAGCACTGAGAAGGCATCATATGGATCATATGGAAGGATGGGAATAAAATTAATTAATGCATGGATTACAATGACCTACAAATGTCATTGTTTCATCTCAAAGATATATTGGTACTGTAATTTTTAGTTAACTCTTTCAAAGGACCACATGTGAGCACCACTGTATAGATACGGAAATTATTTATACAGCATGTTAAGGGGACATTAAAGCATTTCATAGCATGTGGTAGGCCTCTCAGTGAGGCGAAAGACACAGATCAGCTATCCAGCTGTGGCATGCTGCTCTGGTTGTGCCAAAGCCACCAGATGATGTAGCTTTCCTGACTCTAAAATAAATGTTAGCTGCGTTCCAGAAGGGGCTGTACACTCAGTCTCGGTTGGGGGGTTCCCCATCTTTAAATCCACGGAGGGGACGGGGGCAGAAGTTTAATTTTTCAACTTTTTTACTGACTTTTGTGTGTCCTGGCTTTATTTATTTTCTGCCCCAGGGTTGTTTGCCCCTTGCCAGGTAGGCACCAGGCACAGCTGCTTTGTACAGGAAATCCAGCATCTCCCAGAGATCAATGACTTGAGGTTGCTGCCAGCTTCAGTGATTGTAGTGGTTAAGAAACTCTTTGTAGCTGTGCCTCCTCTGCCAAATAACAATAATTAAAAAAAAAAAAAAAAAGAAAAAGAAAAAAGAAGAGTAAGCATCTATCCTGTATGGTCTCCAGCTCCCCAGGGAGGTGGCCAAGGCCAAATCCTCTGCCCTCCTGCTGTGCTTCTTCCAGCCTGCAGTACCAACAGCACTTCCCTAATGCATGCCATGGCAGTGAGCACTGGCTGAGACATACATACACACAAATTATATGTATATATGTATATGTATATATGTATATGTATATACGAAATATAGATGCAAATTTTGTCTATGTTACATGCAATGTATATATGTAAAATAAAATATCTATATACGCGTAAAAAGAAGGCTAATGTGGATTGGAGCCCTGCTGGGACATAGGTGTATATACGCCTCCTGTTAAAGAAAACAATGACCATGAGCTATGGCAGCAATCCAGAGAAGCCTTCTGGTAACATCATAAACTAGCTGAGCTTTGCCCTCTGGGTTTATGATGATGTCATCAGAATGCCTTGATAGAGAGCATCTTTGACCTTGCAGTTCACACTTGACCATCATTTATTTGATAATCCTATATTCTGGGTGACACTGCTAACTGGTTTGTAGGCTGAATCCAGAGTGGTGCATGTGGTCCAGCACTGCCTTTCCCTTCATGAAGCCTCAGCAGGGGCTGGGAGGGAGAGCCTGTATTTTTGATACAAACCTGATTACAAGTTTGATTAATGGTTTGGTTCAATGCATAACTTCACATGTGCCTAAATGGTTCTTTAGAGGGAGAATGATTTTTGAGGATACTGGGATATTGGTGGCCTAAGTGGTGTGTGTAGAGGATGGACAGAGAAGCTTGCAAGTCAGGTTCTGACCCTCAAACCCAGTGAGGTATTAAAACCTAAGGGCAATTTCAGGTGCCTAAAAAAAATCACCCCAAAATACAGCAGTAGGGCTGGGGAGCCCATTAGTGGCTTTTGAAAGCTTGGCTGTTGGACACTGGGACCCCAATCATATCAGCCTTTTGGAAAATTATATGCAACGCATATTCCAGCCAGCCTGTGCTGACATTAAACTGCCTTCTCAGCATATAGATGATCATGACCACGGTTAGAGAAAAAAGCTTGCATGATATTTACTAGAACGACTACGAACTGAGGTTGGGTAACATGTTTGGTGGGATAAAAAAAAGACAGCAGGACAGTTTATATTAAATTTTAACTGTATCTGACATTGTGATTTTTCTTCTTTTGGATTTACATGTTGGAGAAGATGCAACAACATTGCTGCTGTGAGTACCCTTTAGCTGGCACCTTTGCTTTTAAAACTATGTGGTCAGATTGATTTTTGTTGAAGACTGCAAAAATTCTAAACAAGATGGGGATGTGTGCAAAGTGATCTGACTGTCCTAAGGGTAGCAGTAAACCAGAACCTGGAGTTTGTGCAGGGATTTCAAAACAAAGCAAGTTTGGGGTTGTCTATTACTTGCATATAAAAAAAAAAATAATTAAAAACTCTTAAAAAAATAATAAAAAAGAAAATTCCAGTAGGGTATCGATTTCCAAAGTAACCATAGCAACATGTTTTCATGAGTTCCCGTTGAGAAGTCAAAAACCTTTGTGAGAAATAAATCAGCCAGTTTATATCTCTGAACTTAAATCTTTTATTGGTTACTGATTAACTTAACTGTGCTGCCTGACAAATCTTCATAATAAATAAGCTAACCATCAAGCCCTTAAAAAAATCCTGCTAACTTTAAGGAACTACCGCTGAAACATGCTCTACATTACAATGAATTTGGCAGTCAGCATGTGGTCATGTGCACATTTCAGCCATGGATCTAAACCCCAGAAATCACAAGATGTGGAGTTATTAAAAAAAAGATCCTGCTGCAACTACTTGAATTAAATATGTATGTTGATATTTATCAGTGGTGTTGCTACAGGCAAAAAAATTAGTACCTACTAATTAGCATAGTCCTTCTGAAAAAATATAGTGGGGAAAATACCTACTGACTGTTGGTACTGGGGTTGTCTGTACTAAAGATGATGGGATAGCATCTGAAAGTTAAATGGTGGGATTTTAGATATTTGCCTTGTGTGCATCCCATAAATGTATATCTTTTCAGAGGTCAGGATGTTGCTGCCTACATTTTGGGAGGCTTTTAGGGGTTTTTTGTTACGTTTTGTTTGGGTTGATTTGTTTGGTTTTGTTTTTTTTTTTCAGAAGGCTTATGTGAGTTGTTGGCTTCCACAGTAAGTCTACATTTAAATTAATTAAACTGTTGACAGTTAAATTGTACTAAGTAGCTTCGATATAAAAGATGATTGCCAAAAAAAAAAAAAAAAAGAAAAAAAGAAAAAAAAAAGGAAGAAAGCATCTGAGGAACTTTGTTCTAAACATCTGCCTGGGCAGATGTCAAAATGCAGAGTGTTACTGCATTATACTGTGTGAGTATATGACACCATGTTATTACTCTTGGCTTAAATATTCACTATGGATTTTATGATCTCTTTAAAAGAAACCTTTGATGGGAGTCTAAACTCTTATCTTTTGTCATACAATAAGCACTTTTGTGGAACTAATTCTAGAGTAAATACTGAAAAATAACACAATGTTTTCTGCATCTTATTCACAGTGCATGAATATTTATACAGAGGGAATTGCAGATACGTGATGGTGGAAAAGATTTGGCAGATTTTATTTAAAAATGAATTTTGGCGAATAAATTCCTTTTTAAGTAAGATCATATTGTTCTGAATTGCCCTGGATAAAAGCATAAACTTCAAGCTGTATGTTAACCAGCTGATTATAATGTAGTACAATAATCTGCATTTCTTCAAGAAATGAGAGACAGTCAGTGACAAGGACATTACAAATCCAATAGTAATTTAGGGAATTGAGGTAGAACGAGGCAATGCTTATAACACTAATATTCCAGAAACATGTTGTTTAATTTTTGTTTCCAGATTGCATATATTAACCCATTTTATTAACCTGTCTATAGTCTTGATTCAATAAACCATTCCTATTCCACAGAGCTCTAAAGCATATGTTTGCCTTTAAACACAAGCTTAAATCCCATTGACTTTTTAATGCTTAAAGTTAAGAGTGTGCTTAGATGTTCTTGCTTGCCTCTGCAAAATAAAATTAAAAAATGTATCCTGGGAAAAGACAAAAAAAAAGGATGACATCTGAAAAAGCTTAAAATAAGAAAACACTCCCAAACTGTTCATTTTCCCCTGTATTTTCAAGAACTCGCTATTTTTAACTAAATACCTGAAATAAACAGAAACAATTTTTGTGCCTTATTTTGGAGCATACTTGGACCTGAAATTGCAAAGACTCTCTGCCAAAGAGACAAACAATGGTGGGAATATCTCGCTGTTTGCTTAATGAGCAATGAGTGGAAGTGTGAAGGGGAAAAGACAGATTCTGGGTTTGAGAGTGACAAGGTGAGACTTCTTCTTTATCACACCTTTCTTTTTTCCAAACCCAAGCATCTTTTTCAGAACAGTAAAAGAAAAAATAAAATTAAAATAAAATCTGTGGCTGAGAACTGCTCCATAGCTCACAGCGAACTGATTTGTGCTTACTCCCATTCCTTGCTTCATGGGAAATATCAACTTGCTACAGAAAGTTTAAATTGGTTTATGAGTTATATATTCAAGCTGCTTATTTCCTAAAACATCTGTTTTTGTTTTAGCTCCCCAATGTCAAATGATTGGTGATATCCTAGGGTAGCACGCTGTTTCCAAGTCATATTTCCTGGAATATCTATCAATAAAAAAGGTCCTTAAATTGGGCATAATGAAATTAGTACAAAGTAGTCAAGAAGTCTCCAAAATCAAGATATCAAAACCTCCCTATTCCCTTTTTTTGTTTGTTTGTTTTTAATATTTCTTGCGATTGACTGCTTTTGGGGCTCAGAGGAAGAAAGCCTGAGAGTTATGGCTTATTTCACTTCTCCCCCTCCAATGGTCTTGAGCAAGTCTAATTTGTATTGTTATTGAAATTGGAATTAAACCAGGGGAAGCACAAGTGTTGTGCTGCACCCAATGGCAAAATTCACTCATTTTTCTACTTGGAGGACAGGGAGACTACAATTTGTTTGAAGAGCTGTCTACTCCATGTGACAACAGGAGCCTGATGTAAACAGGCAAATGTGAGAGCTAAAACTGAGCAAAACATTCATAAGAGGTTTTCATCTGCGTGCACACACACACAAAAGTCCTCACTTTCCCACCATTGGAAGCTGAGGCATAGGAAGTTTCACAGAAACATGAGGAGAAATTTTTTTCACAGTTAGAGTGACAGAACACAGGAACAGGCTGCCCAGGAGGGTTGTGGAGTCTCCCTCTCTGAAGATGTTCAAGACCCGCCTGGATGTGTTCCTGTGCGACCTCGTGTAGGTGATCCTGCTCTGTCAAGGGGGTTGGACTAGATGATCTTTCAAGGTCCCTTCCAGCCCTTAATATTCTATGATTCTGTGATCCTGTGGCTTGTCCCAGAAAGAGAAAAAAAGATTTTCATAAAATAGTTATCACTCCCAATACCTGAAAATACAGAGGGGTCTTGTGTTTGGATCACAAAAGAGAGTAGATTTGCAGTATTTATCTAGTAGGTGGCCCCAAAACCCAGTTGTTTCTAATTTAATTCATCATTTATTTTGAATTTTGTCTTTAAGCTTTTGGGGAAAGGAACACTTGAAATTTTTTTTTCCTGAGCTAAAGAAAGTCGTTTTGAGGCAAAGGCAGTCCAACTGGAATTGGTCAAATCAAATCCCACCTCAAGACTACATCAAGCAAGTGTTACTTATCAAAAATAAGCTTCAAAGTAGAACATAAGGGGAGGGGGGGGGTGAAATACAAGTTGCAGATTAACTTTCTTACCAAACTCATTTGCCACCAAGTGAAATGAAGTTATAAGGATAAAATTCTCAGCAGATTTGCACAGCACAGTAATAGCCTTTATACTTGGGAATTTATGGGCCATGGACAGTTTATAAGAAACGATGTAGTTCATCAGAGAAGCAGACTGATGGAGCACATGGGAGCATTCTGCACAGGAAGTTGGGTTTTGGAATAATACTTACTTTGATAGAGTTGTTTTGTTAGCTAAGTAAAACAGTAGGGAAGCCAATGGCCACTTAGGCTTCAAACATAAATATATATTTATAAGTCACCCAGCTGCTTAATTGAGATCTCTAGTGTTTTCCCTAAGTATATCTTACCCAAAAAAACAGTAACACAGAAAATAACAGCAGCAAAGACCTGCTGTATGCCAAAGTTCATTTAAGCAGTCAGTAGTAGTTAGAGGGAAAACAGAACGTTATTTTAGGGGCAAATTCATTGAGGTTCCTGGAGGCTCTTCAGCCTGAGTAATGGCTCAGGTTGGGCTCAAATTACTCTCTAGCAATTTCGTCCTGAAAAAGCAGCAGGATAGATGCCCTTGCTGTACTTCTGTCTTCTCTTGGTGGCTTTTCCTCTGGAAGAAGAGTCTAGCCTAACTTGTCTATGGGTAGTGTTACCAAGTACTTGCAACCCGGTTTGGAAAGATAAATGCTGGGGTTCATGCCAGATGCTGGCTGTGTTGACTGTGAAGGGGGAGGGAAGTACATAGGACTTCAAAATGTTCTCCAAGGGAGGTTACACAGGGGATGGTTCATTAAATTTGAGCAAAGTACTGGAAAACAAGATTTCACACTTCTAGGTGCAAACAGCCTGGATCAGTCTGGGATCCCTGGAAAATCTTGAGGAAATATGGCAAGTTTAGGGAGCTTCAGGAAATATTCTGGGGGGTTTTGTGAATCACAGAATGGTTTGGGTTGGAAGGGACCCTTCAAGGTCATCTAGTCCAACCCCCCTGCAGGGAGCAGGGACATCTGCAACCAGAGCAGGTTGCCCCAAGCCCTGACCAACCTCACCTGGAATAGTTCCAGGGGTGGGCCATCTACCACCTTGCTGAGCAACCTGGGCCAGGGTCTCACAAACCTCTGTAAAAAAAAACAACCCTTCTTTTCTCTAGTCAAAGTCTCCCTCTTTTTGTTTAAAAGAAACACCCCTTGTCTTACTTATCACAACAGGCCCTGCTCAAAAGTCTGTCGCCATCTTTCTGACAGGCCCCTTTAAGTACTGAAAGGCCACAATAAGGTCTCTCTAGACTATGTCACCAAGCGCCACATCCAATCTTTCCTTAAACACTCCCAGGGATGATGACTCTGCCACCTCCCCGGGCAGTCCATTTCAGGGTTCTATTCTGAAGGCTTTTCTTAGGCCCATCCCTATTGAACCCAGTTTTATCCCCCTCCCCCTTCATGTCTAGTTTAAAGCTCTGTCAATGAGTCCTGCCAACTCCTGCCTCAAAATCCTTTTCCCCCTCTGGAACAGGTGCATCCCACCTGCCACCAGCAGGCCAGGCATCTCATATAGCAACCCATGATCAAAAAACCCAAAGCCCTGCTAACACCAGTCCCAGAGCCATGAGTTGACCTGTTGTCTTTCCCTCTTAATTTCCTCATTCATGATTGCCACTGAAGGGATAGAGAACACAACCTGCGTTCCTGATCCATTAAGCAGCTTTCCCAAGGCACTGAAATCCCTTTTAATTGATTTTGGGCTCTTTCTACCCACATCATCACTACCCACCTGAAACACTAAGAGAGGGTAATAATTAGATGGGCTTACTAGGGCAGGAAGTTTGTCCTCCATATCCCTAACCTGTGCCCCAGGGGGGAAGCAGACTTCCCTGTGAAGTGGGTCAGGACGGCATCTTGGCCCCTCTGCCCCCCTCAGAAGAGAGTCACCCACAACAATGACCAGTCTGATTTTCCTTTTGTGATCCTGGGTCTATGGTGACTTTGTCTTTCTGGCATTCTTGGCCTGGGTGAACCATCCTCCTCTCCAACAGCCAATTCCTCCTGCAGGACCACATACTTGTTCTGCAAGGGTAACTGGGAATGTGGGGGAGGCTGGGAGGGGATTCACCTGCTTCCCTGAGCAGGGACCTGTTTCCATTCCTCCTCTTCTCTGAGGTCCCCTCCTATTGCCTGGTGACAAGAGGGGAGGAGATCTTCTGATTTACGTGGGGCCTCAACCTCTTTCCTTTCTCTCAGGGTGTGGGTCCACCAGTCAGTCTCTCTCTCACACTCCCTGGTACTTCTCAACCTCTCCACTTCATCCTTTAGCTCAGACACCTGGCTGAGCAGATCATTCACCTGCTCACATCTGACACATGCGTTGTCTCCACTCCCCAGCGCTGCAAGTGCCAGGATCTGGCACTCTCTGCAGCCAGAGACCTGGATTTGCGTGGGGCCTCTGGGTGCCCACAGTTTTTCTAAGAATGGCCTTCATCCTAGTAGCAACCATGGCTGGATCTCTATGAGCAACTGACACCTTGCCACTCAAGGTTGCCCTGAGTCCTTGACCTCTGACACTTAGAGGAATTCAACTTACCTTGTGCACCGGCAGAGAATCCACACCCTGCCCAAGGAGCACCAAACAGCTGTGGCACCCCTCGGGGTGCACACAAGCACTGTTTCTCACCCTGAGGCTTCTTAGAGACTGATCAACTGTGGATGGTACTGGCTCTGCCCAGGCTCTCTCAGCTGCCCACCCACAAACCGACAGCCCCCTGCACAGGCAAAGGGCTTTTCCTGGCTTCAGAAAACCCCAAAAAGAGCTTTTTGTCATCCCTTTTAGCTACAGATCCCTTCCTAGAGCAGTCTTAGCGCCCTGAAGCCCGTCCCTGTCGCACTGATCTTTTGGCACGTTAAAAGATCATTTAATTTTACTCTGGGTGAGCTGGCTTTGCCATTATGATCTGCTCTATAACCTTACCAGCCACTGAGATTGGGCTGACAGGCTTATAGTTTTCTGGATCCTCCTTTTGGCCCTTCTTGTGGATAGGCATCACATTGGCCAACCTCCAGTCATCAGGGACCTCCCCAGTTAGTCAGGATAGGTGATAAATGATGGAAAGCAGCTTAGCCAGCTCTCGTGCCAACTCCCTAAGCACCCTAGGATGAATCCCATCCGGACTCATAGACTTGGTAGGAACTAAGTGGCACAGCAGGCCAGGAAGGTGTTTTATTCTTGAAATGCACCTCCAAGGTGAGGTAGAGGAGGGGGCCTCCCACACCAAGCACCTTGGGGTGCTAGCTAGCTCTCAAAAGCTGTATCTGGCTTTACTTGAGGAGCCCAAGGTGAGTGGACATTGAGATCTTGGGCTTGGCTTCATCAGTCCCATGATCAGAAATCTTCTCAGACCTCTGTTTGAGAGTAATGGTTTTCAACAATGCATCCTATTTTCTGGGTGAATATCCTAACTTGGAGGCTGCTGAATATGTAGAGATGTGGCTCTTGGTCTTTTCTGATGCAACCATTTCTCCCAGTATTGGCATCCGTTGCAACAGAGACCTGAAACCAGTTCTTCGACATCTCCTAGATTTGAGTTTAAGGCTTGATCTCAGCAAGACTTGAGGGTTGAGCTTTCTCTCCCTCCTCCCTCTCTCTCATCAGGAGATAGGGCTGAACTGGTTTTGGTGTGAGTCCTAGTTCTTATGCATCTGTCTCTTCCCCTAACAGGGGTACCCACATCCTCTGAAAAAGTATATTTTTAAGAAGATGTCTCTGCTCAACCAGGACTTTAAGCCCAGGTTATGATTTAAATACTTAATACAATAATTTACTTAATTGCAACCCCAGAAGCATTAGAGGGCCTTAGTAGCAAAAACTGACAGATTTGTGAAGAAGCATAATGGATGAGTACTGCTAAGAACTGCTTGCTAAACACTGAAATATCACAGACATATTCAGCTAGCCAGCTTCTAGTGGACCAGGGTCTGCTCCTGCAGCTGGTGGTCCTGGGACCATCCTGTACGTTCACGGTGATGCCCAGTAGCTGGAAAGATGCTCTCAGACAATTGTCTTTAATTTCCCTTTTCCCCTCTTAGCTCTCAAGTATATTTGTGTTCAAAGTAGGGTTTGTTCCTTATGATGCTTGCAGCCCATTTCCTCCTCCTGTTTTACAGGCAGTGAAGTCTAAATGGTAAATTAGTGACATCATCATTGTTATGTCAGTAGAGTGCAGTGCCATCCTAACGTTATTCCCCATAGGAGCAAGCAGAAGGAGAAGCTAGGATGGAAGTAATAACAATCCAGTATATATTCCAGTATAAATATCTGAAACGATAGCCAAAAACTGCTGTGCTGCCCTTTGGCTTTTCCTGTAGCTTTGTTTTGCCAGCTGAAAACATCTTGGAGAACATTTGCTTGCTTCCAAACTGTCCTTTCTTGAGGAGCAGCTGAGTTTATCCACAGCTGATGAGCCACGCACCTGGAAATAGAAACTGATATTGTGGAGAGCTTGGCTTACTGAGGGGGTGGCTGGAGGGGGGTGGCACTCCAGATTGATAAAGAGCCCTTCCACCACTACTCACACCTTTCCTGGGAGTAATGCTGTCAGTAACAGCACCCCAGAGCTTACCAGAGAGTAGGAGCCAGATGCTGTGGTGATTTGCTGGTCTTCTGTTCTCCTGCGAAGCAGGGAAAAACTTTCAGTGTTGGGATGTTTATTTTGTTTGGTGGCACTTGCCCACAAAGGATGGGGTGGCAGGATCTTAAATGATATTGTGGTTCAGGAAGCATAGAGGTGTTGAAGACAGCTGCATGAAATCACTTTGTAGTATTTTAAAATGTGGTTTTTCAAGGCCAAACTGGCAGGTTCATTTCCCATCTCACAGAGGCTGCCTTTGAGCTCTGGGTTTGCCTGAAACCTGAACCTCTCCATGGACATCAGACAAACCCTGTCATTTCTGAGTGAAACCAGGAGAGTTGACAGTTGTCCTCTTGCTTCATCTCCCATTTCCAATTTCCACAGGCACATCAATATAGCTCCTGAAATGTGTGCTGAAGTCCACCTTTGCAACTGTGCTGGAAAGAGGTGTTCATGCTCTGCTTCACCCTGTTGGCAACCTGGTTCTTCCAGTGAGGAACTGGAGTTTTAGTTCTGTTGCTTCCTGATGCACCATCACCTGCAAAAAATCCTGTGCCTGAATCACGGGAGTTTGCCCTTTGTGAAATTTGGGTCTCAGTTTGATGTGGGATAGATGATACCCATCCTATAAGATGTCCACCTCATGGAAGGAGCATATAAATTAAGACCTTCTTGTCCTAATTGGCCTGGTAAATTGGAGAGGTACTGGCATCTGGGAATAAGGTACAAATGCTGAAGTGCATCCCAGGGACCAGCGCTGCTACCTCTGCACTTGTAGAACATACATCCACACAGAGCTGACCCTTGGACATGGTGTACATGGGACACCCACACCCATGTCCCTGTCCCTTGGTACAATGTCACTAAGCAAAGCTGATTCCTGCTTAATTTTATAAATTTACCCTTTTCTGGTCACTTGTTCATTTATGATTTAAAGTCTATGGTTTTGACTAGATGCAAGTTTATTTTTTAAATTCAAGGGTGGAATTTGCTTCACTCTCATTTTGCTCACTCAGAATTTTAATGGATTTTTTTTTAATTTTTTTTCTTTTGAATTATCAGCCTTATTTTAATTAAGATTTGAATACTGTGCAGCATAAAGCTTTAGTTTGTCTCCAGGTGAACCACAAAGCTATAAAACCAACAAATAAGGTAGAAAGAAAAAAAAAAAATTATTTATGAGGAGGGAAACCTTTGTGCCTAAAGTACATCACACTGCTGAAGTTTCTGTCACTCTGACTGCAGTGCTGACATGTCAGTCACTCCAAACCAGGAAGCAAAGCTACCTCTATTTAAGCAAAGAAGATATCACCACTGCTTGGTAGTGATATCATCTATCCTTTTGCTTTTCTGCCCTAGGGTCTCAATTTTAGGGGTGCTGCTCATTGCTAAGTGGGAATTAGAAGGGTGCTGGGTTTTTTGGCAAACTCCCTCGGCAGCCCAGGTCATGCAGTCAGACCTCACCCTGAATTTCCAAAGCTTGCTCCTATTCCCCAATAATTAGTGACATGACAGAGGGTCTGGTGATGGGACAGCTGGCACAGCTCAAAGGTGCTGGAACTGTTGCAGTGACCATCTGACCCAAGTACGTGTTGCCTGGCTTTCTCTGCTGCTGTCATGGCCTCCTGCTCCTTTCTCCTCATGTGGCATGTCCTCTTCAGCATATTCATCCTGCCTGTGGTGTGTCATGGCAATTGTGTAAGATGTTTTATTAGTACTTTTCTTCTTTTACCCTGCAACTGAACCTGGTCTCCAGGGAAATGTGGGCTGAACCCAAAAGACATTAATGTGCCTGCCAAAACATCATTTGCTGAACCTGTGGAGGAAAAAAAAAGGCAAAAAGAAGGGTCATCCCATCCTAGGTATAGCCAGGTTTTGTGACCTTCAACATGTTTATAAGGTGGATATGTCTCGAATGATTGGAGAAGAAGCAGCCTTGCAGAAGTCATAGCAAGTGGTGCTGGAGGAGACCTCAGGATGTAATCAGGTCTGGTTCTTCACCTATACAGAAGTAGCCATTCTCGGACTAGACCAAAAAAACCCAGAGGGGACTGAAGGCTGGTCTGCATGGTCCTGTTTGGACTCCATCCCTCTAAATTCAGTCAGACTCAAACATAGCAAAAAATCCCAAAACAGATGTTTTTCATGTTTTCCCGCTGCATTATCTTGTATCATCATCACTAGGCCCACTAAAAGAGAAAAACTCTCCTTTGTCACTGTCTCTCTCAGTTTCACAGCCTGACACTGCTGCCATGGTACCAGCCAAGGTCCACCAATGCTTCAGCATTCAAGAAGATTGTGTTTATTTTCTGTCTGGTTTTAAGCCATCCTGGCTGATTTCCCTGTGGACCTGCTGGTTTCTGCAGAAACTACTTGGCACATATCAATGATATCTCATCATTGAGCTTTCATTCATTGGAGCTGGTCAGAGTTTTGCAGGGGGTAGGGAGACATTTTGGGGATTTTTGGTCTTTTGGATGTGGCAACCTTAGGGGAAGCCCAGAGCTTGCTCACACCTCAGATCCCACAGTGGCCTTCCAGATGTCCCCACCACAGGTGGTAGATATGGCAACTAAGAGTGGAGAAAAGTCAGGTGAGATGAAAAATACTTATCAGGCAATATAGCTCCCTGATGAATTTGCCAGTAGGTGCTTCTGGCCCATCAGGTACAGGAAATCGCAGCCCACAGGGTAATGCCAGGCAAGTTTTTCTCATCTGCCAGGAGAGCTTGTTAAATGCCAGTTTGGCACTAACTCAGGTTTTCAGTAAGCTGGAGAACAGCAGGAACCAAAGCTCCTGGAGATGGTTGAGGTTGGCTGCTCTATCAACAGCATCACATGCTGGAGTTGGGGAGGAGGAATAAAAAAAAACCCAACACATTTTCCAGGGAATCTAATTGAGCTGATTGGTGGCTGGACGACTCCTGCAGTGTATTTCTCAAGAGTTTACATAGTTCTGGATCCTCTACCACTTAGAATGGGAAAAAAAGAAAGCCAGTCTGTTTGATCAGGCCTCTCCCGCTTGCTATGTGTATTGGATTCTACATTAAAGCTTTTAGCAGTTACGTACACATCTGAGCTGGAGCTATTGTTAGCCCATGTGATGGATTAAGATCAAGAATGTTAATGTTATCCAAAGGAATGCTTTTTAATGTATATTGCGATTGTATAAACAAGGTCATCAGAACTAAATGGGTTGTCATTGACCTATGAAGATCATAAAGTAAACAAAAGATCTTAAAATAAGCATGTAACCTGAACACATCGGGGATTGTTGTATATCAAAGACATTTGCTTATATAAAGGGAAAATTACTTACGGGTAATGTTGGTTGCCACAAGTCTACCTCTTGCCTGCTCTACAAAGGAAACCTACCCAGAGGGACTGGGGTATGTCTCCATCTACCAGGAAGCACTGAGCCTGCGGGCCCTGACTAAGCAGAGCCTAGCTTTTGTACACACATAATAAACATACACTTAAATCACAGGGAGCAGTGATAAGCCGTCATTGCTGGTGAACAGCAAGGCTCTTCCAGATCTCACTGGAGAGGTAGGGACAATGACCCCACCAAACATTGCTGCTAGGTGGGTTTTGGAGCACCAGTGACACAGGCAGACCATGGCAGGTCCACAAGGCCATCCAGTTAAGTGGGAATTAGCGCACACCAGATGGTTGGAAACACTGGGAAAAGACTAGAAGCTTTTTATTAATTTTTTTTTCTTTAAGTACATTAGCCTTTCACTTCTTGCTTCCACGTGATTGGGACTGAAGAGCATGGTCTTTTTGGTTTGGTTTTGCTTACTGGGTAGCTCGTAAGTTATTGCTGAGGGATGGTAAGCCCCTTGTTCAAGATCCCATAAACCACAGGGGCTTAAGGGATTTCTTGTGAGGTAGCAGGGATAAAATCAGAGATTTCCTGGGAGAAGGGGATCCTGAGGTCTTCCTATCCTGCCCTTAGTGCAGTTGGTCACCCTGCCAAAGTGCAGAGCATTTCATTTGTCCTCACTGAATTTCATTGTATCTTCTTCAAGCTGCTTCTCCAGTTTTCAGTTCTAAACCTGTCCTTGCAGTCCCTCCCAGGCTGGTCCCCTCTGCAAATTTAACAAAAGTATTCTATCCCACTAGCTGGAGTACTCATGGAAATACCGACCAAGACAGGGACTGGCCCTGGAGAATGCTTTTGCCATCGCAACTGGCAATCGTAGACAACACCTTTCTGGGAATGGCTTCAAAAAATTGTTTTGCACTTACCCCAAAATAGTTCTATAAAGACCACATTTTCCTGATTTGCTTAGGAGAATATCAGAAGAAACAGTTTACTGAAGGTGTGGTGTGAGAGACTTATTGCTCTTTCTGTACAGGCTGTTATGCTGTCATAGGAGGAAATTCTATTAGCCTGATAATATTTGTTCCTGGAAAAGTCTGTGCTGGCTAGTCCACATTTCCTTGTTATCTTCTAGGTTGTTTTAAGATTATTCACTTGTTCCAGACTTTTTTTTTTTCCCCTAGCAGGTTATATTGCTAGTTTAGAGTATCCCAGCTCTTTAAAAAATGAAACAAAAGAAACAAAAGACCCAGGAACACACCCCAAAAAGACCTTCATCTGTCCTCCACAAGTTCTCAGATCAACCTCTGAGAGATGGCCACAGCTAGTTCCTTAGTTACCATCAGATGATGTTCATCAAGTCCATTTGAGCTGGAAGCATCTAGTTTATTTAAGTTCTCTGTGATCTTGTCCCACTTCAGGGTAGGAGTTCATCTCAAATTATGCTTGATCTCAACAAGGACTGCTACAAAACAGGTTGAAAGCAAATCAACCTGGAGAAAGCAGAGGCTTAATCAGGATTTTTACCCCTCCCCCATCCTGTGTGGTGCTATTTTGCTGGCTCTGCAGAAATCCTGCTGGACAGAACTCTAAGTAAGAAGGTAAGGATGTGACTTTGTTTTCTGTCACTCTCTGACAGAGATTATGGTCTTGGGTGTCTAAGTGTCATGCTGGATAGCAGTGCAGGTGAAAAGAAACTTGGTGCCTGTGGTAAGGCAGGTCTAAGTCCTCCTCCCTAAGTAGCTGAGCGCTGGGACTGAGGGAGATGATTGCTTCCAGTTGCTGACAATAAATGATCCCTTTGTTTGCAGCCCTGACCCTGATCCTTACTATATGTATCTTATCTTGCAGTCCTGCCAGGGCTAAGCTTGCAAATTCAACCCTAAGACAATGCAATGTTGGCAATAAAGAGTAAGGGGCTGTGGAACTTCTGTTCCCTGTGACGACTTGCTTCTTTTCACCTCTAGTAGACCATTTCTATGGCCTTTTTTCTCTTCCCTTTCTTCAGGGGTAGGAATCTGGGGTCTTGCTGCCTTAAGCTCAGGGAGGCCAGTATCCAAGAGATATTCTCACCACTTCTAGGGTTTTGATGCTATCTTTGCTTCCCCAAACCAACACTGACATGCCCTACACCTTACATGACTGCTGTCCTAGTTGCTCTCCCTTTCCCAAGGGTAGGAAAGCATGTCCAAGGCAGAGGAGGTCTGGGAACCAGATTCTTCCCTGGGTTGTGAGCATAAACCTTCTACCAGCTCTTGGGAGAGAGTTATTGATGCTTAAAGGGCTTGCTTTGGTTGCCAGCATCCCTCATTGTTCCCATGTTACCTTTGGTTTCCTTGTGTTGGTGTAATTTGTGTTTTTGTTTCAGAGAAAGCAACTTTCCGTTTATCTTTAGGAATTATCCGTTAAGTTGATGTGAACTGGAATATCAGCATTTCAGAGAGATGACATAGTAAAATATGGGCTTATCCCTTGGATAATGAAAAAACCCAAAAGCTCACAACACCCATAGACCTTTGGGTTTATGTTTCCCGTTAGGTGCAGGCATATAGTTTTTATTTCTTCTTGTGATGTATGTACCAATGCACCACAAAGGAATGTAAATCGCCCATGTACAAAATGGTCCTTGCTACTTAAGCAATCTCTTCATAGCATGCAAAAATTCAGCTGTTCTCCATTACAGATATTACGATAGTAATCAGCAATTTAAAACTCTTTCAATAATTGTTAGCCTAAAAGGTTTTGTTTATTTGTTTACTGGCATTGAATGATGGTTATTATCAGCTTTGAATGACATTGAGAATTCATTTTGCAGCTCTGTCTGTTTTCAAATATTTGGAGATGTCCTTGTTAGGATGTTTTTCAATGCAATTTTACTCACAGCAATTCCAAAGCACGCGCGTGCTGTATGTGATCAATTAATTACCACTTGTAATCAAAATTTTTCTTAACATGTGGGAATGTGGACAGCAAATATGCCTTAAAATGTCTTTGTTTTGTCAGGAAACGACCTCCCAATGTGCTTTAAAATATGTAAATAGGTTTGTGCTCTATAATGAAGCATTGCTGTGTGGTTCATCTAAAGAAAGACTGTGGAAGGGATGTGGTGACTAGCACTTTGCATAACTTAATAACAGGGATGATGGCTGTGTGCTGTAGCTTTGATCTTCCTAAATTCAGGGACTTGTGATAGTGGATGTTACAGATACTGTCTTGAGTTTTCTGGTGGTTACTTAGGGCTGGAAATGCAGCAGGTGCTCAGGAGGAAATACAAGGTGACTAAAGGATGAGATGAAAGAAAACTCTAGGCTAATTAAATTACTTTCTTTGCTGATAGAAATTCAAGACTTTTTTTTTAAAAACTGGTCCAAGTGACTTTGGAACAATATTCACATGAGAGTGGAAGTTAAGCATCAGACCTCTTCAGGTGCTTCCCAGGAGGTTACTAGGTGCTATTTCTGCTATGCTTTGCATAATGTCCACACAGTTTTTTGGTTTGGTTTGTTTTTGTTTGTGTTTTGTTTGTTTGTTTGTTTCTTGAGAAAGTATCCACTGAAGTGGAATAAATCAGCTTAAAGTGGGAGGTGAGTGTTGGGGTTAAGGTGAAGAGTTGTTTGGGACAGATTAGATTATCCCCTCTTTGTCCATCACAGGACTTTTTCTGTTTGTTTGTCTGCTTCATCTTCCAAAATATCTGGTGCTAGCCTTTGTCAAGATAACACGATCTGCAGGTTAGATCCTGTGTGGCCTTGTCTGTTGGGGAGAAAAGGCATTTGGATAAGTTAAGTAACTGGGAGTTGCAGAAAGGGCTGGTTTGGAAGGGAGTTTTCATCTGAAGATGGATGAGCTTTATGGACCCATTCCCCCTGTTACCTGATTTCTTTATGACATGTTGGCAGTTGTCTTTGCAGGGCTCTTGCTGCGAGACAGTCGGCACCACACTCAGGACACTGCAGGAAAAATAAACTCATTCAGACCAAGCAAAACACTTGGAAAAACATGCAGGTTATTTTGTCTTTTGTGGTTTTGTTGGTGGTGGTGGTTTGTTTGTTTTTGTGGGTCCTGAGTTTTGCTGTTTCATAAAGCTTTGCATGCAAAGATCTTTTTTTCTGAAAGTTGTCAGCCTTTGCACAAGATTTTGGCAATTTTCTTCTGACACTACTATTATACTAGAGTAGAGAGGAAGGACTGATGACAGGAGCCCACTAATTAAAATTAGATGCTGCTTTAATTTTGGTCACTGCCTTGAAGCCATAGCAATAGCCTTGATCATTTTATTCCTTCTCCACCTGATTCAAACAAGAGATGTCAGGTTCTTCCCTGTGCTGCACCACCATGCAAAGCATTGAAAAGGAGGTCTCCAGAGATCTGGTTACGCTTTCTGGGTTGTCCAGGCAGATTGATACCATCTGGAAGTCTGGCTGGGGAGAGGATTTGAAATCTGGACCCTCATACTGGCTTTTTAGTCTTCCATTTTTCTAAAGTAGCTTTTCAGTGGGAGTAAATGACTCTAATTGTATTGAAGGAGCTTGACTAATTCACACCAGCTGAGGGACTGGCCCCTGAGGTCTGGGCTGGGCGATCCTTTGTGTCACTTAAAAAAAAAATTAAAAAAATCCAACTTTTTGAATAATAGTGTAGAAATGGAAGTCCTTTGCTGCTTTGTGTTTGGTTTAAGATGCAGCAACACCTTCTGGGAAGATTTGTGTATTTCCATGGTGGCTCTGGCCAAAAAGATGTTTCCACTTATAGAAATGGGCATTGTTTGCCCCCTTCCACTTCCATCCAGGACAGGGATGGTGGGCTGAGGCTCTGGTAGCATGTCTGATAGTCCTTGCTAAGAAGGACCAAAACATTTTACACCTTTGTAGCAATAGAATGAACAGGAGGTAAATACGGATATCCTGCCACCACTTTCTGGGGCGGTTTTTGAGATGCCAGGTTGTGATCTGGTCTGGCAGGGTGCTCCGCACTTATTCAGTTGCACAGGGTCTGCTTGGTAGGCATAAGATCCCAAGCTGGGGGTGCTGAGGTTGGAAACCACCCCTGCCTCTCATGTCCCAGCATGGTATGAGTGCAGCCTGTGTGTTTCATTCCCATTGAAACCTCCTGGAAATGGGCTTCTCTGAGTTAGGGTACAGTGAAGTCCTGGGCTTCTGAGCCTGTGTAGAGTAACCTTAGGCTTTCTGTGATTCAGCTGAATAAAACATAGAAATCTTTGCACGTTTTCTTTTGTGTAGCTGAATATACAACATATCTTTTTGTTTGTTTGTTTGCTTTAAAGCAAACAGAGGAAAGAATATTGCAGTTTGGTTGTCAATACTGAACTGCATTTTTACTTCGGTTTGTTTTTTTTTTTTTTTTTAATTAATATTCTGCTTTATCTGTAGAGTCTTTTAAAGGAGGAAGGGAAGAAGGAAGATATCCTGCTTCTCTGTCTCAGATGGTATTAAGTGACCTTTCTGTGAAAGGAGGTAGTTCTAGGTAGCAGCTCTGAACCTTTAAAGTCCCATTCTGTTTGTTCTTAAGGCTAAAGGAAAAAAAAGATAAATGTATACAAATAGGGGAGTAAGAGAGGAAAGAAAATAAAAAGGGGAAAACAAGAAAACATAGAACATAGCTTCTGATGCTTAAAGCTGACTTGCTGGAAAACCATTCTGCAATGTTTTGTGGGCTTTGAGGGAATCATACCAGTTGCTCAGAGCATGTAAATCTTGCTCCATTGTATCCCTCTATACCTGGTCCGTTGTCTTAACTTGCCTCCAATCAAGGACTTGCAAGAGAGGATTTTTCCATGGCTGAACAAGCCTGACCTTCATTAAGCAGGAGGTTTAGAGGAGAGAAAATGGAAGGTAGAAGAGACAGAGTAACTATTAATAGGAACTGAGGTTTAACTTCTAGGGTGTTGCTGAGGAATTCAACCTAACGTGATAATCCCTATATCCTTACCTGGAGCAGAGCTGCACTGACAGACATGCTTCTTGTTTTCCTCCCATCAGGTGGCTGGATTGGCCATCTATTAATATCTGCAGGCAGTGTAATGAGGAGTGCCTGAGGAACAGCAGCAGAGATAGCCAGGATGCTCTGCAAAATTACTGAAGCCTTTGAGTTGTAAAAGGCCTCTTGGCAAAGCAATCTACTAAAAGCATGGAAACTTTGTTCCTACAGAGGTAGTCATCAAAAGCAAATGTTTATTCATCCTAGATGTGGGCTTGTTCGTGGTTATCTTTGTGCCAGCTTGGGCTGGGAGACCATGCACTTGTCTGGTGGTGAAGATGAGACTGTCCTCTGTGTTTCTCATTGCTGCCATTTGTATTCGTTCATATACAGGCAACATCCACCTTGATGTGGCTAAGATGGTCCTCTGACCTCACCCTACATTTCTGAACAACCATGACATTTCCTCCAGTTGAAGCCCATCAAGTTGTCGTAACTTACTTGGGTTTATTTCTGCAGCTCATTTTTACCTAGGAGGTATGTGTGCTGAGGCATCTGCCTGCTGCCTTTTGCCTGCCTGGGACAAGGAAAGACATCATTGTGAACTTCAGTACAGTGGTTCCTCTACATAAATTTTTTTATAAAGCTCACAAGTGTCCTTTGGAGTTAGGAATTATCTGTCCCGCCAATTCTAATACCAATAAATGCTAATAAAGAGCTTGTAGCTGGCATCATATGACAAAGCACTATGCATTCATTAGGAATCACCTATGCAAGTGCAAGGCCAACCAAAATAATCTCCTAATCAGCTATAAAAAGTCTACAGTACTTGTCAGGAGCTCAGTGTGGGGTAATAGCATTGAGAGTTGTGGTTTCTGGCTGAGGCACTAAATCTGTTGCATGTGGAGACAAGCCAGAGTGAGAAAGTCCTCACTGGGACCCAACCTTTCCCATGTCTAGGGTATAAAAGGGGTGTTTGAATTAAGAACAGTAAGTCCTCAGATAGTTGCTGTTCTGGGTTTATCACCATTACATATGTCAGAAGTCTGCATTTTTGTGGGATCACATCTGTGAATATTTTCCAAAATACCTGTATCCTCTGGTATGCCAGAAGTCTCTCAGGCTGTCACTTCTTACATGAGTTCAAAGGCACATGTGATTTGACATGCATGAGGCTGCAAAAGGGCTATCTCAAGGTGGTTTTATTTGTTTGTTTGTTTTGTGTTTGTTGTTGTTGTTGTTGTTTTGGTGTTTTGTGTTTTCATTTGTCTGTTTGTGTGGGTTGTTTGGTTGGTTTGTTTGTTTTTTCCTCCAAAGGGGGTCTTCATACCACGCATGAGGTTTTCCCATGTGAAGAATATCCTGACCTCACCTGTTGAAGTTTCTTTATGGCTCCTGTCTGGCAGTGCAGAAAGGAACAAGCCACTGAATCTTCTATCTTCCACCTAAGTTAGTATTAAAACTTTATTTGATCTGTCTGGTGCTTTAGGACTTCAAAGACCCCTTTGGCCTACGATCATTCATGAGTAAATATGTCATCTTTCTGTGCACTTAAATGGAAAAAGAGTTGAAGTGTCTCCAAATAATATATTTTTTTGACTAGGGATGGAAAACTTAAATGGTCTATTTTCAGGCAGCTTTTAATAGGGGCTGAAATCGGAAAATATCAGAGTATGGCTCCCGAAGTGCATTCTGTAAGCAAAGGGGAACATTCATCTTTTCCTAAATACCCAATTACCAAGCTTGCTATGATGGTTAATTGAGAAATCTCCTCCCTGAGGTTGTTCCATCTCAGAGTGATGGTTATAGGGGTTAAATCTGTACTGAGTGGCTATGTTTGTTCCTGTCCCAAGGTAGCACAGAATTCTATGAAATGTGCCTTATTGCAGAGTATGCCAGACAGCAGGGGAGGTTGGCTTGTGTTTCAGTGCCTCCAAAGCAATGCTCCTTAGGGTCGGCAGAAGACTTAGCCCTTTGAACATGGAGTGACCACGCTGTGGTTCAGACTCAGAATAAGATCTATGTCTTGCATCTCCCTTCTACTTTTTTTTTTTTTTCTTTTTCCCCTCGGATCTGTGCTTGGGAGCTCATGGGCTAGTAGGATTTGTCTAGCTGTCTTTAGCCTTCTTCCCAGGGCTCTTTTGAAAAAGGCGCCATTGGACGTATGTTGGGAGCTCCATTTTGGTGATGCTTTAGGTGTGAGCCAATTGCATTAATGGCATCTTGGTTAAACGTGTCAACTGGCAAGAATAATTGCAGCCAACTACTACCATCTTTCATGCCAGCTTTGACCAACAGCACAGCTCTGCTGTGTCTTAGACATAGGAGCTTGACTCATACACCAAAGTGTGTGGTCCTGAAACTAAGCTTTTGGGCATGCAAATTCTGTTGGTTTGGTATTTTTAATCTGTATACATGCCAATCCAGCAGCTGAGGCTGCTTGAATGTTCAAGTTATAGCTACTTTGGCTTTGCTCTTCTATAAATATTCAATCATTATGTCGTTTTTTGGTTTTTTTTTCCTTTGGATGAACGAGCAGAAAACTAAAAATAATATTTTTAAAATTATTGTCTTCAGGAGGACAGTGCAATACTTATGCTATGGGCATTCCCACAAACTAGGATGGGTTGAAGTATGCCTAGCCCCTGGTCTATGAGACCGAGGTCAAACATGACATGTTTCTAGATGATTGAATTGCCTGGATGTCTTTGCCAAACCATGTTACCAAAATTCTAGTTCTTTGTACATCAGCACTGTATTTATTTGGGTTGCTGTTTAAAAGTCCCAGGGTGAATCCTGCTGCATTTGCTGGTTTGCATGGTGAGCATAACAAAGTATGCAGCTGGTTTGACTGATTAATGGCTTTGGTGTTCATGCGTTATCTTAATTTTATTCTTTTATACCCTTTCACAGAGAAAGATCCTTGAGATATATGCATAGGTGTCTGTCCTGGTTTGGGTGAAATCAGAACTAATTCTGTTCAGTGATTTTATTTTTCGGTTCAGTACTTCTAACAGCACTTTCTGAAGTTAGAAACATGTTTTTACAGACAGTGTCTGCTGCTGGCAGTGATAACAGCCCATGTTTAGAGTTACTACCAAGAATTGGTATGC
>JANHFX010004010.1:32376-65428 GCA_027560015.1 Chloroceryle amazona
CCTTTTCTAATCACTAAGTCTCTCTCCCTTATTCCTTTTCTCTTCCCCTTTGGGGAGGGAGGGGGTTTAACAGAGAGCATCTGTTAGGTCTAAGGGGAGTGCCTGGTGGGGAAGACACCTTGATTCTGTTTCTATATTTGATGGTGCACGGGTGCTCCAAAGCTAATAGTTAAGTCACAGATGCTGTGAATCCTTAAGATCCCCAGGCTAGAAAATGCATCTAAGAATTCAGGGGTAGCTGTGTTGAGCACACTCTTCTGCAGTAAAAATACAGACAGAAATACTTCCTACTTACTCAGCAGCTTCTGCAATGTTCTCTGGAAGTGACAGTAGGTCCCTAACAGGACTGCATGCATGGAGGTCCTGGGCTGGGTCTAGAATGTGCACCAATGTTGCTTGGACTTCAAGCTGCTAAACAGAGGATGATTCCCACTCTCTTAACACTGAGCCCACCCTTCTTACATTCTTTCAAGCCGGACTGGGCAGACTGGAGCCAACCCTTTCCCTCTTTCTTTGGGAAAACTGGTCAAGTTGTCTGATGAAAAAAGAAGAATGACCAGAATGGTGCTGTATTGCCAGATCAACACATGAGCAACCCATCAGTGTGAAATGAGGGTGTGCAACAGTGGAGCAGAAAAGGTTTTTCTTGTAAAGGCTTGGCCATGGCATGCATGTGGTGAGTTCTCACTACCACCATGCTGGTGATGCACATGATTTTTCACTAATTCTGCAGTGACTGCACATCAGTTGATGGTCAGTGAGGTATGGTTTCCCATGTTCTGCCAACACTTCACTTCCAATGAGCATAAAGCTTCAACTCCAACTAGGCATCTTAGTACCACAGGACTTCTCGATTTAATTGAAATAACTTTGCGAGATCATCCAGAGTAAATAATCTAGACAACAGAACATAATTGGTAATATGGAACATGTGATTTATTTTATTTTATTTTTTTAACAAACTGATCCGGGAAAATGTCTCCATGCTGACAAAAACAGAACAAATGTAGGTCAGTGTCTGAAGGAGATGAAAGAAGCCAAGTGTAATGAGAGCCTATTGTTTCATGCTGACATATGCAGGAAGCTTGTGGAGAATGAACATCAAACTAAAATGTGAGGAAAAAAGAATAGAAGGCATGAAAATCATCATACTCAAGAAAACAAAGAGATCAGAAAGTTAAGGAGCATACTAAGAAATCTGCACTAGGAGGCTAAATAAATGAGTTTCACATTTCCCCTTCTCCCTCCTCTTTAATTCCAGGTTTCTCTCTCCTGTTTGTCTACTAGGTAGCAGCCTCTTCTTCCTTCCAGGAATACTTTGATTTTTTTTTTTTTCCTTCCTATCCTGCAGATGCCAGGACCTAGAAGAGATCCAGATGGCAAACAGACCAGCAAAAACTGCCTCTTTACTATTTCACTTCTCGCCTTCCTCACAAGCTAAGAACACATGAAAGATCTATTGAAAAGAACAGACAAGTCTTATTTACTTTTTATTAAAGTAAATTTAGTTTACTTATTTAACAGAAGTTAATCCACTGTCCAAACAGCTGGAATAAATATGGAGAAGCAATCTGGAGTCTAATTCTTTACTTGAGTTCACCAGTCTTACACTGATGGATTTTCTCAGACTTCGGAGGTGTTTTCCTGACTTCGGCAATGAACATGATGCTTCGTGCTGATTATTTCTACCACCCATTGTCATCTGGAAACATCTTCCATGGCTTTGGCCAGACAGTGCTTTCCCTAGAGATTCAAAGTGAGTCTATGAGACTTAAATCTGTTCTCAGTTCAGTGTAGAGAAAAAGTAATAACCAATGGGGCTACACTCGAATAAAACTGCTGCAAGAAAAAAGTTATGTCCTGGATTTTTACAGATGGTGTATTTTTTTCCTACCATTTCCTTTTCATATTGCTTTTTTCCACTTCTGGTAAGAGCAAAATATCTTGGTGGGAAAACTGTCTGCCTAAATCCTATGATACCTCATTGATTTGAGTCAAGTCACCCAAGGACTGACCCAAGGGGGACTGCTCTGGTGACTGTGCAAGTGTTCCCAGGATTGTCCCTTCCGATACCCTTCCTTAAAGAGGTGAGATACCAAATTTCCACCCTGTCAGTATAACAAAGGAGTCCTGTGACAGCCTGATAGATGCCCTGGGTCTGTTCCTTGTGAGCTCTGGATTCACAGCACCATGAAGTACATCATCCAATGAGAAATTTTACTGGGCCATTGCTATTTCTTAAAAGTTCTATAGTTTCTGACAGTAAAAATTTGATCTCTAGCAAAGAATAGAAAAAAAACAAACAAACTTCCTATCTGTCATCCTTACAATGTATAAAAATGAAGCCCAGATTTTTGGGTTATTTTAGGGCAAGCGGGTGATGATGCCTGTTTGAATGCACTTAGTGATATGTTTAAATTGGTGATTTATGCAGCCTGACATTTACTTTAATTTAGCTCATGTTACAAGTAAAGTAATTCACTCCTTAATGAAGTGTACTCCATATGACATATTGAATATGGGATCCAACAATCAGTGGTTGAAAGCCAGCCTAGGTTACATTTTCTTTTGTCATTTGAAGTGGGCTGTCAGTTCGTAAACTTAAACTAAGGGCACGCTGACCTATCACTGTCTCTGAAGTATGGTGCTGAAGACTGAGAGACCTGCATTAAAATAAACTTTTCTCATCCTTTGAAAGGAAAAAAAAAAATGCCTTACACAAGCTGTGTTATACAGATGAGAGCATTATAACATTCGTGTGTGTGTATGCACATATTTGTTTAGTTATCTGCTATGTGAGTACATAGAAAAAAGGGTTGTTAACAAAAAGATTTGTGCCCTGACCTATGCAAACCTTTGGATTGTGTAGTATGAGTGAAAGAATTTGATATACATGTTCCTGAACAAATGGATCCAGCTCTGAAGTAGTATAAATTATGCTTACATCAGCTCTTACAGGGGTTCAAAATAAAGCTATAGGGTAAGTGATGGGAAGCACAACCTGCCTGGCTTGGTGGGGCTTTATGCTCCTGCATGTCAAAGGAATTAACAGAGCACCTCTGAACTGTATGTGTGCTAATCTTTTAGCATTTATGTTAAGAGATTCATTCTTGTTTGCATATGGAAAAGGATGCAAAAGTTTTGAGTGATTCCAGGGTGCAACATTTAAAAATGGGAGAGGTTGCTGCAGCCCAGGTTGTCACAGCTGTGTTGTTTCTCAGTGCAAAAAGTTGACCTGAAGTAGCAGGGTAAGGGTGTTTTGTGTTGGTTTGGGGTTTTTTTTGGTGTTTTTTTTTCATGTGTGCAGGACTGGCTGAGACATCTGCATTATCTGCTTTCCTCTCCCCCCTCTTCATTTTACAAAGCTGTAAAAGGATGCTTTTCCTATTTGAGTGTGGGATTTGGGGGAAAGAACAGAGGCAAGCAAGGAGCATCAGCTTCTGGGTGAGTTGAAAATAATACGTGTGTGTGTGGAGAAAAGGACAAATATTATGTCCCAGAGTGTTTTCTGGGAAGAGGAGGACAAATGAAAGGACAGGAATAAAAAAAGTTGTAGTGAGGGAGAGCTTGTCATTCAAAAGCATGTCAGTGCTACAAGGGAGGAGTGTGGGAAAGATGCTAACTTGGGTTAAAATAGCACTGTGACTGGACAGCCGAGGTTTTAACTCTGCCTAACATGAAATTATCACAAACTCTCCAACCAGCTTGAACTCAAGAGGCTAATCTAAGTAAACAGCTCCCCTTGCTAAAGCTACCTTGATTTTTATTGATATTTTACCCCCAGGTGAGGTAGTCACAATAGCCTGTCTATCCTATAAATTAAATAGATTGCAGCGTAGAATATTTTGTGCTAGAGAAAGAGGGGATGGTGGGCACAGCAGTAGGAAGCAGCTTACTTTAAGCAGATGGAGAGGAGTGGAATAAAGCTGGCCTTCACCAGCAAGGAGCCATGGATAGTAGCCTGATTGGTAAACTGCAGGTCCAAGCTTACCTGATGCTCTGGGACGGCAGATTCAGTTTTAGGGGCAGTGCTGCTGGGATGAAGAAACAAAGGTGCTTTAATTTATAATAGGAAACATGCTCCTAATTTTTGTGCTTAGCCCAAGGTAATTCTTGATTTTTATATATTTTTCTTTTGGGGTGCTAGTAGGCCTCATAGCTTCTTGGCTAGGAAGGGGAATGGGATTTGCATAGGATTAACTAAGGAAAAGGGGTAAAAATTATCATCTTGAAAATGTTAAAGGAAAAAGGAATTATATGACAAAACCAAAAGAAAAATCAGAAAAACACAGTAAAGGCTCCTCAACTTCCAAGGTTCTATAAATGCTTGTTGAATATCCATTTGATCTTTTGCATAAGAATGTACTTAATGCAATGTATCTGATATCATGCTGTTTTCACAACTCTGCCTAAGACATTGCAAAGAATAACAGGGGGCAGGGAGAGTGAACCCACACCCAAGGGTATGACACTTTATTTTAACATTAGGCATGACATGGATTTAGTTTTCCAAGAAGCAAATGCAGCATCATACATCTGTACTAAACTGGAGACCGCTCTAATTGCTAATATTTGAAGTATTTGTGCACTTCTAACCAAATAGCTGATTGATCAAGGGAGGGATGTTTGACTTTTTGGTGGAGGACATGGTAATTAAATAGAAACAAAATACTTCACAAAAAAAAATAAAACAATCCCAGGAATAGACCACATAATCATAGGTTCCAGCTCAGCCCAATGCTATACAATTTCATATTTGATTTATTATGTTTTAGCCTGGGAGCTTCAAAGGTGTCTAAGAGTTTGATAGACAAACCCCAATGAGATTCTCCCAGCTCCTTTGAAAATGGCAGGAATTTTCTATTTACAGCATCACTAGTGATCAATGGAATTTTTGGGACAGTTCAAGAAATATTAAACAGTCTGAGTCTGCTCTTTATGAATTAGTTTGGTGTTTATTCAGCAGCTCATTTTTCATCAAAGCACAGTATTAAAATTTCACTTGTTTGTTACAGGGTTGTCAGAATGAAATCTATTTCCAAAAATATACATTTCCATCTTCTTGTACCTTTCTTTTTTCCTTTTTTTTTTTCCCCTGCTGTAGCTAAGGTTATGTCAACACTCCCAATGTAAACCCCTTCAGTTCAAAGATTAGTAATGTTGGGATCATCAGTTGAGACTCAAGCATATCAAAACCATGAAATAACCTCTCTAAAAGCACATTTTGAAGGAATTGTTTTCAATGCTTTTGGCTTTTGTGTTAAGCATCTTTCTGTACAGAAAGCAGTTGCACTTTGCCTCTGTTGCAAAGTTACAGTTAAAAGCAGAAACTTGTCCAGGCCCTCTTATTTTCATTACACTATTAAAGCATTTGCATCTCAGAAGTTCAAACTGGCTAACCTCCTAAGATTTAGAAATCAGCCTCTGCTCAAGCTCAGTAACTTTTTCTGCAGTGTTGTTTACCATGCATAGCCATAGCAACATCGCACGGTTTCATGACAGAGATTTTGGATGGCATACTCTTCCCATTTGTTGTCATCTTTTGGGTCCTTCCATAATATAAACATTTAAAACAAGTATACAGATGTATATTTGCTTAATCTGGAAATGTTTTTCCATCTCCTATGTAAAAAATAAGAACCAAACCCTGCCTGAGGCTTAGAATGCCAGTGCAGTGCTGCAGCATTCATCATTCACTCCTCTTTCCCTATCTGTCTCGTTTCCCACTGAGTTGTGCTGAGCTGTGGAGAAAGATGGAGATTGTCTTTTTGATGCGAGGTGAGTGCCTCAGAAAGAAGCTCTCAAATCCTTTCAGGGCAGCTGCAAGGATCCTCTTTGCAATGCACTGGTTGCACATTCAAATGTGTTTTGCTAGCTGGAGAGTTCAAGGGGTTGCTTTCCCAAAATGATTCCATAATGCATCTTGTTTTGGTTTACGTGCAAGAGTGCATCTTAACTTCCCAACTCAACAAGAAAGCACCATCATTCCTTGGCTGTCAGTGGTAACTTGTCCTTGGCTTATGGGCTGAAAGAGTTCTACAGGCAGAGAGTCTGGTGCTCCTATGCTCTGCATGCAGACAATTACCCAGCTGGATTTTGTGCAAAAATGGATTAAAAGAGCCTTGCAGGGTGAAAGTAAATATGGTATGGTGACAAATAGCTCAATGTTTTCTAATGTTTCTATAAATTATCAATAAGCTGAGGTCATACCATTAGTGCACCAAGAGACAGGGTAAGGAACACTAGATGCTGGTACAGACCTGCCCCGATAAGACATTGGAGACAGCATGGCAAACTTTCATGGGCCTCATAACCAGATCCACTATGGCACTAATGACTGGGCCACCAGGTCTTCCCTCTGCAGCCCTCACTTGCCAGGTGATGACAAAAGCATAAAGTAATAGGCTGGTTAAAGACTGTTCCATAGGTTGGTTCTAAAGGAAGAAGCAGGTGATGACAGAGAAAGGCCTCTGCCATCAGCAAGGCTTGGAGAGGGGTATAGCAAAACCAAAACTTTGGATCAGAGAATGACTGAGCCCAACAGGCAATGCTGGTCTTGGGTGCACCTGATCAGCAATGCTTGGAAAATTATGGGAATTGCAAATGAGGCATCTGAAATGCAAAACTTTCCTGGGAGCAGGAGAGCAGGAAAGGATATTTCAAGATGAAATGGGAATGTGTAGTCATGTAACAATAAAAACTAGTGCTGCAGGAAAATAAAACCTTGGAGGTTTTTATATACCTGGAGGCTCAGAGAAAAAATAACCATAGGAGTTGGCAATTCTGAACCCGACTAACTTGTACGGGGCCTTTGTGTTACATGAAATTCCCTTTTAGATAGCTTGGCACTCTAATCTGAGGAAAGACATGGCGGGTAGAAGCAGTCACCTCTGAGATTTGCCACCAAGGAGCCAAGCAGGGTGAGAATCCATGGTGTTATGGACCTGTCTTTATAGGCACTGGGCTGAGCTTGTCATCTTATACTAATGTACTTCTGAATGTCCATTTGAAAACCAGTCTGTCTTTCAGATGTTCTTTTATGTTCTCCTTTTCTTTCATCATTGTTAAGTTGAGCATGCCATTTCTAGATGTTCTTGACTGATGCATGCTCAGTGTTTCGAATGCCATGCCTGGAGTCTCTGATTTTTGCATGACAATGGGATTACATTTATACAATTAATTAACATTTGCTTGACCACTTTTATCCAATTTCTTTCTCCAGCACATAAAAGAGAACCTGACATAAATTTCTCTTTCAAAACAATTGACTTAGCAACTGCTGACCTTCTGTTCTGTCATTCTGAGGATTGATTGGATATTGTTGAATTGTTTCATTCTGCAGTAATTAAACATAAAATTAATTATGCTAGTAACCTATTATTTCTTTGAACCAAGGACTAAGTCATTTGTTTTTGCTTGGTTACTCTGGCTTCTAACATCAGACAGCAAAACCTTGCTGTTATAAACAAACTAAACAGTATGAAAGGAGCAATTGAATAACCAAAATATAATATAAAGACTTCTAATTTCCGTATGGCTGGCCTATTGCATTAGGTTAATATAATTTGATCTATAAATCTTTTAAACCTTGTGATTTTGTAATTTAAACATTTCCTGGATGGCTAATCATGCAGGAAAATAATAATAATAAAAACAACACCCAACCTAAAACAAAACATGAACCAAAACTATACCTTAAAAGTAGATTAAAAAGATTAGATAGGAGGAGCATTTGTAGAAGTCTCAGTGAGCACCAGTATGGCTGGATATTTCTGGAGCTTGCTGCTTATACAAATCTGTCTGTATTCAGTCTGGTGCTGATGCAGAATTTCCTTTGTTATGATGAAAGCATTGTTAGATATGTTTACATTGCTAGTATTTGGTGTAGAAAGGAACATCAGAATGACAAGTTGATATTATCAAAATGTATGTGCTCATGGGACACCAAAATAGTATTTTGTGGTTTTCATTAACATGGGCCATATTAATTTAATTAACATGATTGAAAGTTGTATCATACCATGAGGCAGATACTGAGCCCTGGCTTATTACTCACCCATGGGCTATAAAATGCTACAGCTGACAAAAATGGTGCATGTTTGTATGTGTTTGTGTTCCTCATTACAAATTCACCTACATGCTTTACCCTACATGCTTTACCCCAAAGCTGGTGGGGATGGTGTGATGATAGTCATTTAAAAGTCAGAATGGGGGGGAAAACTAGGAATGGGCAATGATCAGGCTCCAGCAGAGGTGGGTTTTACTCAAGGCCAGGTACTGTGGTCCCTGTGGGTGGTGGTGGTGGTTGTCTTCCAGCCTCACCAGCTTTTTACTGGTACTGTGCCTCCAGCACCAGCATCACCCATGAGGTTTTACACTCAATGTTGGAGCACTGCAGACAAAACCTTTGATGTTTGTGCCTACCCATGTGAGTCCTGGAGGTGGCTTTGAAGGTTGACACTTTATGTCCCTGACTCCAGTTGCCACCACTGGGGCCATCAGCCAGGCTTTGCTGCCATGCAGGGGGAAGGACATCTGAGGAAATGCTCCTGTGCCTTTGTATCCCTCCTGTTTTTGGCAGCTACTTGCTTTGTTTGTACCCAGGACCAGCTCTGACGGAGCTCTCTGTGTATGTCTTTCTGTTTCTCCTCTCCCTTTTCACCTGGGAGTGATTGTGGGTTTTGGTTGGTTTTTTGTTTGTTTGGTTGTTGTTGTTTTGTTGTTGTTTGTTTGTTTTGGTTTGTTTGTTTTGTTTTTTTTTTTTGTTTTTGTTTTGCTGGTAGCCATCTTTTCATGACACATCTCTCTAGTGTAGAGATAAACTCTTATGCTGTGACAAGGCATATGTCAGATATGTGGGAATCTTGAACGTAAATGACTTTTTAATTGTATGACTCCACATAGCCCATTATTGAAAGATGTGGTGGGCAAGAGAGCGTAATACTTCACAGACCAAACATGGATACCAATATGAGCCCTTTGTTCTCATTCCCCTGCCCTAAGGCAAGTAATACACTCAGGTCTGTGGACATCAAGCCTAATTTGATCACATTTACCTCAGTGAAGCTATATTGACTTCAGTGGAGACACTGCTTTCCACTGATATAAATGAGACCTAACTAGTTCTTCAGGCCAGTAGCTATTACCACTCAGGTTAAGAGCCGTGTACAGCAGCGACAGCTCCCTGTTCATCATCAGCTGAGAAACGTCTGCTTTGTTGCTATGTCTTTCAAGGCTTACTTTCCACCTTGGCGGGGAGGAATTTTGGCTATTGGGTTGTGCTTCGAGTGTCTTAGTATTTCTGCAGCAATGGTTTGATTAAAATCCTGCTAGCAGTTCAAGTGTGTAGTCTCGTTGCCTGCAGGAGGAAACGTGGAAATATTTCTGAAAGATTCAATTCCTTAAAAATCTGGGCTTTTTTCCAGTACTTTGACCTGTGCTCACTCTGTGTGACATCAGTCACCATCATCTGTGCTAAAAAGGTCTTTGATTCTCCTTGAGTTCTGTTGGCTCCCATGCGTTCCAGTCCCTGAGCCCTGTCTGTGCAGATGCACCTTACTCCATGCTTTTTAACCTGACAACTTTATTTGCAGCTACCTCTTCAGGGTAGTCTCAGATATGATGGTACTTTGTAAGTCCTCATTTCTGTTTTGGTTTGTGGTGGTGTTGTTTTGTGGTTTTGTTTGTTTTTTTTTGTGGTTTGGGGTTTGTTTTTTGTTTTTTGTTTTTTTGTTTTTTTGTTTTTTTTTTGTGAGTATTGTTTTGTTTGCTTTGGTTGGTTGGTTTTGTTTTTTTTTTCCTTCTGCGGGAAAGGCTGTCCTGGACTCTCTGTTGCCCTGCAAAGTCACTGTTATAATTCAATAAATCAAATACAGAATTGCAGGGACCTTTTCTAGCATTCTTTGTGGACATAGGCATCTGCATTTTTTTTTTCCTTAGAGGCTTTATGTATTTTTCTTTTAACTTGCTGTCTCCTGTGAGTAGCAAAGCTGGAAGCCTCTTGAGACAGTTAAAGCAATGTTTTTTGGAGATGTGATAGGTAAGGAAAATATTCCACGGCTTTTGCATCTTCATCCTCAAGAGCCACATCTCATGCCTAGAAAACCTCTTATATGACTAAACTTTGTACTGTGGGGCTGTGAAGGTTTACATGTTCTTTTTGCAAATATTGTAGCCCAGACAGTGGTTATCTTGGTATATTTGCAGCCTTTGGACTTGATACCTTGAAGGGGTTGACTCTGATGATCCCTTCTGCTCTCCCTCAAGCAGTCAAACAGAAGGGTATATAGAATTTAATATTATGAAAGTGTGCCCACCTGCCCTGCACACTGTTCCACACCAGTCTGCTTCAGCTGCATGTAAACAACTTAGCAATGAGTTATGCTTTCCAGCTGACTACTACTGGTTATAAACCTTGAGTTATTTTTCATGGCCAGACCTTCTGATACTGCCTTTGGTATCTTACACGATGATGGAGGAAGAAAGGTGCTAGAAGTTTCCTCACAGGGAGCCAGTTCCTGTTCCTTATGGAAGACCTCACAGCTTTTAGGATAAAAGTCTTGACTCCTGACCTGGTCCTGATGAGAGGGGTCTACTCTGGATCCTCTGGAGCACTTCCAGGAAGCAAAGCTTGAATTGAAGGCATGCACATTGCTGAGGTCAGAAATAGAGGAGAACATGGACTGCGAAATAATTTATTGCAAACATAGATTGAAGTAGAGTTAGGTAATAGTGCATACAATTGAATTCATGGACCTCTACAGCTGAATCTCAAAGGAGTCAAATGAAATTAGCACGAAGAAAAGGAATAAACTGAAGTGAAAACTACCTCTTGTTTTCCCCATCTTCCCGAATTTTATATGGTGAGCTTTTTTGGTGTCTTTTATTGGCCAATGCCTTAAGAAGAACTCTGTGCATATCTCATCACTTACAGAATGGGTGGACTGGGAGAGCTCATGGGGAAAACATGTCCTACAAGTCTGCCCTTTCCTGGCCAGCAATTTCTGATTACTGCTGGCTGGGTGGACCTTTTTTCCCACCCCTTGAGACTCTTTTCCACTGACTGAAGTTGGGATGGGGCAATTAAAAGTGACACTGGCAATACAGTAGGAAAAAAAAAAGTGGTAGGAGAGCAGTATTAATAGTTGGAGGAATGATTGAAGAGCAACTAAGTAGCAATTTCTATAACTTTTCTATCAGAAATTGAGGCTTGATTGTTGTTGTTGTTGATTAAATGATTGCAGGAAAATACTGGCCATGATGAGAGATGAGTTTTACCTAAGATGACTTCTACAGATACATGCACTGTGGTCAAGCTACGTGGTGTTTAGACTTCTTTATTGTGTCAGGTTGCAACAGTGAAATCATCTTCAGATCAGGTGTTTTTGCTCTCTTACTTTCTAGACCCAGTTTTCTTACTCACCAGGTGGGACTGTATGCTGCAGTTAACTTGAAGCCACTGTCTCTTCTAGCTTGGCCTCTGGAGCATGCACTCAACTCAGGCAAACAGCTGCTGCATCCCTCCTCATGGTGCTCATGATGGAAAAGCTCATGTTATGTTTCACCAGCTGTGTCTATGGAGGTTAAAAATGATGCCAGTTTGTTCTCTTCTTGCTTTGTATTGAGTTTCTCATTGGAATGAAAATATAAGAAAAACTACTTGGACAGACCTCTGAGAACAAAGCACTTGGGGTTTCCCTTTGATAATAGGCTGCTGAGGAAAAAGTTAGCTCCAAATCAAACATCAATGTCAACGGTGCTCTATAGTGGACAAAGAAAGACCTCAATGTTACCATGTGGCATTGGTGTTTTCAGATTAAGAAGGAGGGATTAAAGAATTTTACTCAGCAATTTGAGATGCTTTGTTAAGAATGGAAGAGATTTGAGCGGTTTTGTTCTCAAACCACATGTTAGTGAAAAAGCAAACAGGCACTTAATCCTGACAGACAGCAGAACTTGACATCAGTTTGACCCTGGAGAGGTGACCAGGAGTTTCTAATGCCCATCTAAAGTGTTCATTCCTTCTTTTTTTTAGGAGCCCAATACTAATCCTCAAACACAGGGCTGCACACCTCTGTGCACCATGTAAGTCTCTATGGGGGCCTTACACTCCCCAGGAAGGGGTTATCATTTAAAAGCACGCACAAGGTGCCAAAATGGTTACTAAATAGGGCTAAAATGAGTTCTAACTTAACGTCGTGCCTTTAGTGTTAAACAGAATCATGCCAAAAAGAAAAAAAAAGGCTGACAATTTTCCTGTTTGTGAGTTTGGCTGGTTTCCTGTAACAATAAAAAATATAGTGGTCGATGTATATACAGCTGAATATACATGCTTGTATACTGCCCTCTGACACAAACATTAATGTCTTACATAGATCTTTGAGGTTCTTTTAAACATCTAGTTACATTTTAAGGTCATGTCCTCGGAGGTCATTGATGTAAGTGTATTAGCAGAAAGAAACAAACAGCTCATTGAGTTTGGTTTCCCATTTTAACATACATCAGTTAAGTTAAATACGCAATGTTATAATGTCTGGCAACAAACCCGCTTTCTGATGTATAAAATTTGACTTTTCCCCTCTGTGTTTATGTCATAACTAATATACATATACTATACTCTGCATATTTACTGAACTTTGGCAAGTCACTAAGAGCCAGTACTCAAATCAAATTAGAACCACCCAATTTATAAAACACCCTTCTAAACTGATCTTATTATATTAAAAAGGAACTCTGGGCTGATACAAAGCAAATCGATAACTCAAGCCTCCTACTGTGGAGCAAATATCAACTATCCCTTTGTGTTTCACCACCATTGCAATCCTGGTGTGAAAAGCTGCCCTTGCGCATTACTTAAATAGTATAAATGCACCCGAAAAAGAGAATAAACGTGGCATATGCTTATTTTCTTTGCAGGTGCTGAGTAAGAGGAGAGAGGGGTGTCTTAATTTTGTAAAGGGATATACTCCAGGTAACTCAATTGCTGTTCCAATTTGTTTATATTCCATTTGTTGCAGGCATTAAATTTGTTTTGACATGATTCTGCAGTCACCTACTAACCCATAAGCCCAAATTTTGGTGAAAGGATAAATATTGGGAAAGCAGGGTTGGCCTTTGCTTAAATGTACATATTCTGAAAAGATTTCCCGTCTTCCTTCCAAACCCTCATTTGTAATGTCTGTAATGTGGACAGGGCTGATTAAATACTTTTTGTCCTTCGAAGATTCTAGAGAGCAAAAGAAAGAATTAGTTTAGTTTTGGGAACTAGGACACTCAAAGGAAAACTTGACACAGAAGACTCCCCTACACCCACCCCTTTTAAGTGATACATTTCCAGTTCAATTTTTAAAGAGTCTTGTTGGTGTCACCATTTATTCCTTGCAAACAGCATGGGGAAACCTGGCAGTGGTGTAGTAGGTTCCCAACAAGAGAACTGAAGTTTACTAATTCCCTTTTAAAGACTAACAGTTTCCAAATGCAGTTTTGGCACACTGCTTAATTCAGTTGCTCCATGCTCCTATGAAGGTTTATTGACTATATAAGGATCAAATAAGGGGTAAGCTGAAATCAGAAACACAGTATTCATTCATTTAACTCTGCTATATTAGAGCAAATTCAGGGTGACTCAAGGGACACAATGTCTTGTAAAACATATGTACTTAATATAAGGGTCATAAAACTTATTAAATTAAAAGCTAGGTTAAAAATAGGAAGAAAATTTATGCTGCTGTCTAAAATAGCAATAATTTCCCTTTGGCCTTTCCCTTTCCAACTAATATGGGATCTAGTTCTATGTGGTTGTGATTGTTTTGTTGTTGTTGTTGGTTGGTTGGTTTGATTTTGTTTTTGTTGGTTTGTTGGGTTTTTTTTATAGCCAACTACTAAAAATCTTCATTCTTCACAACAGAACTCAAGTCACTCTACCGGGTGAATGGTATGACTAATAATATAGCACAATAAATAGGAAGGGAGGCTACTGCCAGCTGGGAAGATAAATTGCGTTGTTGTTGACCACACATGAAAACCTATAGGCATCCATTCACCATTTGGACAGGAACAGTGGGTTGCTCTTGACCAACAGAACACAATGGAAAGCCCTTTGGGCCATGAACTAAGGCTAACAAAAGCAAAAAATTCCCTTTCATCCCTCCATGAAGATGCCCCATTGCTGGTGGGATGCTAACCAGGACCCTCTTTCCCTGGCAATTCAGTTGTGGAAGGTGTAACAAGACCCTCTCACGTGAATGTTGAAGAGTTACTCGAGCAAATGCTCCAGGAGCTGCGAGACACCAAGAATTCCCTCCTGTCCTTGACAGATGTATCCACAAAACCAAAGTGCTCAGCTGAATTCAATGTAATTATCCTACAGTCCTACAGAATGACAGCAGAATTTAGCTCCTTCCATCAAGGCAACCTCTTTCTATTAGAGATGTTGGGGGGGATGTGGTGGGAGTAAAGTGGTGTGACCTAAATCCTTCTTTCTAACCTCAAAGAAATCAAAGTGATGCTGGGTCATTCTTGACTTATGACACTATTCAGCCCTATTTCTAGCTGAGAGCCTCTGTAACATTTGCTCAATAGCTGTAAGTTTGTTAAGGAAGGATGTGAAAAGCTCGCGTGTGCTGGAATTTAATGATTTTTCTCTCTTCAGTCTATTCTGGTCTCTGAAATCACATTATCAAGGTTTTTTCTGTTGTTTTCTGAATTAAAAAGAAGTAAATCCCAAAACACTGAAACTATTTACTTCTTAGCTACCATTTCTTTCTGTGATGGCCAACGTAAGCATGCGCCTCACTCATGGTCATCTGTTTTGACACAGTTCCTCATCCCTTTTTGCTTTGCTGTTTAAGCAGGCACTTCTCAGACAAAGGCCATCCTTTTTCACGTGATTTTGCACCATGGGATAACACAACCAGTCTTGATTCTCATCTCCTGTGTACTATGAATGTGCGCTTTTTTGTTGTGTGGTTGTTTGTTTTTGTTTTTTTCGTTGTTGTTGTTGTTTGGGCATTTTTGTTGCGTTTTAGTTTGGTTTGGTTTTGCTTTGTTGTTGTTTGTTTGTTTGTTTGTTTGTTTGTGGGGGCTTTCTTTTATTTGCTTTTTTTTTAATTCACGTGTTCTTTAAACAGTCCTGTGCCCAAATCTGTCACCCATGACCTCATTAACTTGCATTTAATCACATGGAGATGGCAATCAGGCCTAACCCCATCTTTTCCTGAGTAGTTTTCTTCTGATTCGCTTAATAGCTCTTAAGCACAAAGCTGGAGACCTCTGGGTGCTGTTCTTTGTGCATGTTGGGTTACTGGCATTTGTACTGTGTTTTAAATAAACAGTGTTTCGCAAGCGTGCTTGTTTTGAAAAATAAACTTCTGAGCAGAAGGAGCTCATGACATAAGAGCCAGATTGGTAGTGATTTGCCTTTCTGCAGCAGATGGCAATAGGTTAGACATTTTGGGGGGGTGGTCGGGGAAGAGGGGGATAAGTCACCCTTCCCCAGATCACAGCTAGGATTTCACACCCTCCAGGGAGAAGAAAAGCTAGAAGCAAAAGTGCTGGCTCTCCTCAAGAGTGCTTTGTAACAGAGTGTATGGTAGCACCTGTACAACATGGTTGTGGGTCACCTCAAAGAGTGTCCTGTATGTACTGTCATCTCCAGCTCCAGGAAGCGTGGCTTTGTGTCATCTTCACCCCTGTCTTCTGCTGGGGATGCGTTGGCCTAGCACTTTCATCCACATGTCAAAAGGCTTTCAGAGCACTAAAGGCACTGCCCCTTCTCTGCCTATCCTGCCAGCTTGATTGCCTACTCCACTGCCCATGAAAATGTTGAACCTCTGGGATGGGAGCTATCAAAAGGCAAGGGAAGTTTATGTCCTCTTGGGCAAGGATCTTTTGTGTGATTAAATGTGTGTTGTTTTTTTTTTTCCTCCCTGAGTTCAGGATGGTCTTAGAGAGGTGAAAGTAGGAAGGCTAATAATGAATGGTCTTTGTTCTTTCTAGGACTTTTGATGTGGTTATTGTAAATCATTAGACACCAGCAGTAATAAGACTCCTTTGACTCCAAGTCCTGTGAGGGGCTAATCAAGGGCGGACGGGGTGATGGTGGCAGCTTGCCTGGACAGTTAACCTCAACGTTGCTGCTGTTTCCCTGCTAAAACTGGGCTGCATTTGAGCTAGTTGAGGTGGAGCTGCCCTGCCAGGAGGAAGGCCTGAGCAAAGCTGAGTAATGGTGTTTAAAAAAAAAAAATGGTTGTCTGAGAAGGATGAAATGAAGATCCTTCACGCTCGGCTTGACCATGTATGACTTTGTGCAAATATATGAAAATACATACGTGTGCGTATGTTGCCCCGTGTTTTGCTGCTGTTTAAGGAAAGTAAAATTGCAGCAGGGAGAAGGTGGTCCTACTTCTAGGACCACTACTTTGTCCTAGGTGTATAGCCTCAGTTTTCCATTTGATGATCTACAAAAGTCACTAAGCTTGGTAGCACAGTGAGCAGCCTGTGAAATTAATGCAGGTACTTTACAGAGGGAAATGATTCTCCCATTCAGTGTCTTGCACATTGTTACCTTCCTCCAAGAGAGCTCAGCTTTATCTCCAAACTCCAAGCAGCACCTCGTCCTGACATTGACAGGAGGCTGCATTTTAGAGATGATCTTTGAGTCCTGCTGATAGGATCACAAAAAAAAAAAACTGTTCAGTGCTGTTTCTTTCTTGTTCCTTTCTTACTGAGCTGGGCCACTGTGATGGAGAATGGGAGTCCTCCCCTATCTGCCACATCGCTGTCCTCTCTTAAACAAGGGAGGCGATATTTTTAGGTGGATGAAATGAAACCACATCCAATTGTTTCATTCTCTTTGGTAATTCTTCATACCCAGCGTTGTCTAAAATGTTATGCCTGCCCTGCAGTACCTTGGAAGGAGGTTTGCAACAGTGGTTCTCATGAAGCCAGGTGGGTGGTGTGGGTGCTTTCATGTTTATCAGATCAGAGACAGTGTGTCAAAGCAGGGTGTTCAAACTTCTGAAAAGATGATCCTTTGCGAGGCCCGGGGCTGGGCTACAATAAGAATCATTTGTCCATGGGAAGGGTCACCAATTAATTAGCAGTTTTATTGAAAAAAAAAAACAAAACCACAAAAAAAACCAACCAACCCTGGCAGCTCTTCTGAAACATAAGCACATTGTTCATGGTGTAATTATAGATGAAATATTAGAGAAGTGGACTAATTACACACAATGCACTTGAGCCCAATTAAAATAGCATCTGCAGTGAATGTAGGGGTATTCTCTTTCGATAATATGAAATACTTACTTAACAACAGAAAATAAAATAGCTAAATTGGATATGCAGTTGAGATTATAAATATCCTATTAGCATATAAAATGAGGATTAACCTTATTTAATCACTGCTTGCTTGATCATCAAAAGTCATGTTTCACCTCTATAATATAGCTGTACCCTCTCTGATAAAAAAAAAAAAAGACAAAAAAAGAAAAAGAAAAGTAGCATATTAATAAATTTAGCTAATTAGATGCTTTTCTCATCTGCTTAACAGAGTTGGTGGAACAGTCTGCCCCTAACCACTTGGCTCTTCCTCATCTTATGTGATGTTTAAGCTTATCTCCAGACAAGAACTATTGGTGAATATTTGGCTATCATATAGATTTTTATGTGGAGTTCTGGCTCATATGGCTTTGTGGGAGCAATCGTATCAAAGAGGACTTTGACCTGTGAATTTGATGGGGGTGAGAAAAGAGATGGGGAAGAAGAAAAGGACTTAAATTACGGATTTTTATCCCCTGCAAAGTAAAGCTCTGTCTAAATATTACTAAGTAAGGGTCCACTCTAATTTCAGCTGAGTGACTTGGGGGAGTTGGGTTGACTTCGGTTTACCATGGATTTCTCACCAGAAAGCCAGCTGGCACTTGGAGGATTCTCCTGGCATGGTGAAGGGAAGTGTTACCTGCCAGCTGGTGACCTGGCTGTGCAAAAGACAGCCAAGGGGGACAGAGCAGTGAATGAAATGGTCTGACCTACAACCTTTTTATAAATATTCAGTTGATCCGGTATGCACAAAAGGAGACCACCTCTAAGCAAGAAGAGGGCTTCAAATTGATTATTTTTGAATATTTTTTTACCCAAGCCTATAGAAAATGAGCCTTGCGGTATATTGCCTGCCATATCCAAGGATCTTGTCAGTTTTCTGAGAAACTTGGCAGTTTCCAAAGCTGGTCTCATTTATGGAACTGTTTTGCCTCTGACTTCATCTCGCTGTCCGTCCACTGGGTCTCTGCACAGCAGAACATAGAGGCAAAGCAATGCTGGGACAGGAGCGATCCTATGAAATATGTGCATGGTTTGATCCAAACCAATGTAGCTCTGCTCCCTGGTTGTGTCCTCTTTCCATTAGTAGATGTGTGAGTTTTTCTGACAATTGGCTAATAGTTTGCAGAAGCTGAGGTTTTAAATCTGCTTGTTGATGCATTCCCAGAAGAAAGGCTTGAAGGAATACTCTCTTTGCTGGGCTGAAGCAGGGCCTTGCAGCACTGAGGGCATGTGTTCAAGGGTAGCTTGTCATAGAGGTTCTTTTCTTCAGGTGAATGTTACCTCTCCTCAACTTGCCTCAGCATCACCCCAGTTCAGGGTTCGTTTCAGTTTTGCTTTCAGCTTTGGTCCAAGTGTGGACCTTGCTATCAAAAAAATCCCAAACCAAACACAAACCCAACCCAAAATGAGCCAAAGATCAAATAAATACACTGTCAAAATACTTGCTACTGCAATGTTTAAAATGAATTAAATGGCTCAGCTGTAGCAATTGTTCAAATGGAGATGGACGTATCAGGAGTCACTTATTTATTTGGAGCTCCTCTTTGTGAATTGTCCCCCCTGAGCTACATTGTTAAACACCACTCAAATGCACTGAGGGATGGTGGTTTTTATTTATCATATTCAAAGAGCCACAACTGGATGTTTTGCAAGAAACTGGGCTCAGCCTGTGATTTACAGTAATGGGGAAGAGCACTCTGCTATATGGCCCTGGTGTTGCCAAGTCTTGTGATGGTTGCAATGACTTTTTTTCTTATTGCCACAGCGCCTGGAGCAAAGTGTTCTTAAGCACTTTGTCTTTTTTTTTTTAGTTAGTGGGTTGGGGTTTTTTGTTGTTGGTTTTCTGTGGTTTTTTTTGTTGTTGTTGATTGGTTGTTTTTTTGTTTGTTTGTGGTTTTTTGTTGGTTTTTTGGTAGTGGCAATGGAGGGCTTTGTTTTCTTGTATAAAGAGGAGCTTTCTATCCCTTAGAGCAGAAGAGATCTAAGAAAAAAAACTATCCTAAGAGGTTGGAAGCATGTTCTCAGTGTCCCCACAGACTCAAAAGTCAGGAGGATTTAAAAATTTTATTTATTTATTTTTAAGGAACCCCAATTTCTTTTCCCACGATTGACTTAAGTCACTCTGACTTGAGTTAATTTCCTTTCTTGCCTAATTCATGGATATTGGAAATGGGCGGCAGTACTAGGAGCAGCAACAGCTACCTTGGTACAGCCTTTGTGGAGCTCTAAAGGGCAGAAGGTGGGCATTGCTACCAATTTAGGTCTGCAGCAGGGTTTAGGTTGATGCGGTGGACTTAGACCTTTTGCTACCGTTATTCCTGTCTTTAAATATCATTTACTACTTACAGTTTTAGGATCTAATATAATTTTTTTCTCTTATCTAGAACAGGGTTAAAGGAACTGAAGTGTGAATTTAGCTTGAAAAGCTAAATTAGCTAAAATTGAAAAGCTAGATTAGTGGTCCTATTTCAGTTCTCTTCAGAACTCCTGCTTCCAGCACCACCTGGCAGTGGCACAGGCCACCTTCTTATTTGTGGCCTGCCTCCTTTGCTTTTGGTCCTAGAAATCACATTCAGCTAAACCTTTCAAAGAAACACAGGAGGCTAATTGAAAGTGACTGGGAATAAAATAGACTTTGCCATGTGGGGGAATTTGAGGTGTTGTACAGTCAGGGAGGGCTGTGGATGAAGTGACTGAATCCAGAAACATATGGAGAATGGAAAGGTCTGTGGGTGCTCATAACATCAAAAACATGAAATAAAGTCAGCTGCCCATGGTAGAAATGCAAGTTCAGGGTCTCTGTTGCAAAGAAATGAAGGGAAATACGAAAGGGAATGCAAAACTTTTTTCTGGATATCATGGCTATTCATATCAAGAGAGACCTCTCATTGGGCCCTGGTATGAAATTAGTTTATTCCACTGCTTCTATACCCTTAAATCATGATAATATTCCCAAGCACAGAAAAGATAACTCGTGAGGGCTCTGGTTTCAGTGGCAAGAGAATGAAATGCTTCTTTCAGCATAGCTATAGACAAAATCCTTCGTGGTTTTTTTTTTGTTTGTTTGGTTTTTGGTTTGTTTTTGTTTTTGATTTTAATTTATTTATTATTATTATTTTTTATTTCCCCCCTCCATCCTGAGCATCGATGCATTAGGGAATAGCAGCTTCTTGCCTTGTCAAGTGGGCAAAAGAGTTAAACCAAAATGAAGCTGGCAGTTGACTTTTATCCACTTACATCCAATTAAGAGGAACTCTCAGCTCCTCATGAGTTGTTATTCCCTGCAAAGAGAGAAAGTTTGGAAAATAAAAAAGATTCCTGAGTGCCACAAAAATGTGAGGTTTGGGTCTGACCTTCCTTCCTTCAAAGACATTATTCATCTCACTTCCCACTTAACCATCAAAAATGAAGCAGACAGATTTTCAGAAGCACTCGGCAGCCGGCATCTCCCTTTGAGGTCATTTCTCCTGCATGCTCAGGCCCCAGAGTAAGGAGGGCTGCTGCCCCTACTGTGCTTTGAGGGATGGTGGAATTTGACCACTTCATTAAGATGCCTTAATCAGGCTTGGATTAGTTTGCAAGCTCTGGCCACCATGGTTGGTGGTCACTTCTGATCATCCCCTCCAATTCTTTCAGGGAGGTTTAGACAGCAATTCAGCTTTGCCTTGGACTTGCTGCGCGATGGGCAAAGGGTCCCATTGTGACACAGGGTTGTTTTTCCGGTAGAAAAGCAGAAGCTGAGTTGCTTTGGTGATGCAGGCAGGGGGAAGAATAGGTGTTTGCTGTCAAGATATGGGAGCACAGAGGAGGGGGGCTGACTTTCAGCAAGAGGAGAACAGGGCTCATCTCACTCCCTTCATGCTGTAATTCATGGCTTGTTTTCGAGACCCATCATACGATTTCTTCCTTAACAGGGGGGCAGGACTTGGTTAAATTGTAAATGACTATTACTTCGAGCACTCCAAGGAAATATGTTCTTTCCCCATAGAGCCCATACATTATTTCCACGTAGTTACGGGGCCTTGCATTTCCTGGAACTATCATCCAGACCTTAATTCTTCTCACATGACATCCCTTTAAAATTGTGAAGCTCTCTTAATCAACCTTTGTATCAGTGGCAAATTTGCAGTATGACCTAATTTGAAAGATGTCTCAAAGTGCTGACTCAAAGGGTTGGTGAATAAAGGCCAGTCATTGCTGCAGTGACACTAATGCGATGCAAAACAAAATTGAGTTGCATCAGCTGAACGTTACTTTGCAAAAAATATTAGTGATGGAAGCCACTTGATGGTCATCTTTTATTTATACTTATGAGATTTATACTTTTTGGGGTCTGAAACAGCTCTAAAAACAACTTCTGGAGGAGAGGCACTAAAAGATTCTTTAATGGTGAAAAATTCCAGTTGGATCTATACTTCTAAGATGCATCATTTGCACTTCATAATCTCCTCTCTTTTATAAAGGAGGAGGCAGACACATTATTTTAGAACTTTTATTTAAATATTTATACAGCAACAGATGAAAATTCTCATCCTAATATGTCATTTTACATTTTTCGGTTATGTTCCAAGTCTTTATCTTTTTTCCTTCTCTAATTGAAATGCAGCTGAGTCTCCTTCATTCTCTGGATAAGTAACTGTCCTAAACAGACTGGCTATTGCTTTGGGACTCAAACAGAAAAAGGAAAGAAGGGATTTGTGCCAGAAAGTTTATGGATGGAAGAAAAAGTCTCTCAGAAAAACAAAAAAAATCCCCACCATAATTTTATTTGACTTCTCAAAAAAGAAAAAGTATATATTATCGAGTTTTTTTGCTAGGATTTTATTGGAGTATTGTTTAAACACTTTTTTTTTTTCTTTAGCTTCTCTCTTTCATGCTTTCTTAAGGAAACTTATTTGAGCTAGAACAACCTGGCTAGAGAGGACCAGAGCGTGTTTCTTAAGCAATTTGTCAAATATCAGCTGCTAATTAACAGTCAGAAGAGTTACTTAAGAATCAGGGGTCTAGGGATGAACCAACTCAGCAGGTAATGTTTTTCCCTGTACCTTTTTATTTTAATATATATATTTATTTTTAAATTGAAATGTCAATAATGTAAATCGTCTATTATGTACTCGTAAAACCTCTATGACTTAGCACTGGAGTAGCCGAAAACCAGACACACTCATGCACACAGAACAAGGGAGACAGGCCATTAATTTAAAATTTAGAGGACCAATAAGTTTTTGATAGCAATGGGTTACTACGGTAATGATTATTTAACTCGCTTCACGTTGGGTTAAATATGTATGGCTGTGTAAAGTCTAACGCCTTATTGAAGTGTGACAATGAAACTTTTGCCTCTGAAATGTTTCACTCAAAGCAGGGAGGAGGAAAGCAGCGAGATTATAAAAAGCAGTTACTATATGATGGCACATTTCAAGCAGTTGTAAAGCAGAAGCTGGTACAGTTGAAGAAGTAAATTTTGCTACTGCAGGAAAAACCCATACACAAAACCAAAACACTTCTACATTTCCCTTCCACTCCCTCTTAGGAGCTATTTTAGCATGGCTGTATTTATTGATGGTTGCAAGCAGAGAGGGGATGTTTTGCCTTGATGGTTATCCTCCTAATCCTTCACATCTTTTTTTTTTCTTGGTTTTATTGTATTTTAATTTAATTTATTTTACTTGTTCTTGAGGTATGTATTGAGGTATGCATTATTTCCATGACAAGATACTGCAGGGTTTGGAGGTTGGTTGTGACTTCTGAGCTTGAAGAGACATGTGTACTTATCATTCAATAAAACATTGATATTCTTTTTCAAGTAAAAGGCAACACCACTTCTAAGTAAGGAGAGCAAGCAAAAAAAAAAAAAAAAATTTTTGTTTTACTGTAAATGATTTGCAGTCTTTTTTTTTAAATGCATTGTTCTTCAAGTACAGTAGTTGTTTGGTTTTGTTTTTTTTTAATATTTATATCAACTTTCTAAAGGGATTGCACTTGTTAAATCCCCCATTTTGGGTTGTTAGTTCTTTATGTGGGAGATTCCTCAGCAGTAGTAAGTGTGTGCTGCTGTTTGCGAATATTTTGCGTCCTTCAACCCTCCTAGGAAGGTATAGGTAGGAAAGCTCTAAACCTTGTTAATAGTTGCCTATGGGGAGAGGATGACAAAGAAATGGCTAATGACCTGGAAGCTAGCTGGAATTGGGATACAAATACTAAACATTATCTATATATTAAAAAAAAAAAAAAAAGTTGTTTTTTTTTCTTCCTACAAAAGGAAAAAAAAGGCAATGAAAATTTATGACCTTAACATTCCTTCAGGGTCAAGCAATTTATCAAATTCTCTCACTTTCTGGTTTCAATTACACAGCTATTGTGGAAGGAACTTATTTTAGCAGGTTCATTTGCCTCAGTAGGGAATACAGGACTTTGGCCTAATGCTTCACCTTTAGTGCAGGCCATTTGAGCCTTAGAACAAATACCAATCATCACTCTTTGGAAAAAAAAAAAAAGAAAAAAAAATCTGCATCGGTGTGGACTATTGGAATGGGGTTTCTGTCAAGGTAAACGGTTGTCGGCAATGACTGTGGTAGAGTGGCAATAAATCCCATTTTATTGCTGAAAAATTCCAGCTTCTCTCCATGCCTGACAGCTCCCCACATTCTCGTACCCATTTGGGCAATTTCTGCACTATGTCCATCTGGTTCTTATTACCTCTCAACCTGCCAGTGTCTGATCCAGAAAAAGTGCAGGTCAAAAGCGGGAAAGAAACCAAGGTGATGGACAAAACAGAGAGAGAGTGATTGAGAGACCGAGATGCACTCCCTGTTCCTCCGTCCCCAGACAAAAAAAAAAAATTAGTTTGAGGGGAATAAAAAAAATTTAAGGAAGGTTACTAGCCTAATTATGAAGTTGACAGCAGTGTTCTTACAGACAAAAAAAAGGTAATAATCCACATGCTTCAAGCTTCGATAATGCCACCAAATATTTGATATTTGCCCAGAACACAAGTGACACCTGCCTAAATAAAACCTTTCAGAATAAACAGGAAAAGTCAAGACTTCAAACTTTCTATTGTAGGAGTCCTGGTCTGCACGTTTAGTCTGCAGCCTTTTCCACTGCCTTTGTCATTTAGGAGGGTGAGACTTTCCTCCAAAGGACTGCTTTGGGGTTGCAAATGGTTGCAGGAGGTCAGCCAAAGTACAATTAAATTGTAATTTGAAATAAAAATTAAAAAAAAAGTTAGGCTAGCTGCTTGTGATAGAAAAGCAAACAGGAAGGAAAATCTTTATTTCCATGCAAGGTTTTTTGTACACTGCTAAACCCAGACCTACTTTAGGAAGTTCCTTTTCTTCTCAAACCCCCCTATAATAAGTACAGGGAATGTCTGGCCATTTTTTTAAATTTGAAAAGCAAACAAATTAGCCCAGGAGAACTGAACTATTAAGTCAAAACATAAAACACGTGAGTACTTCTCTTGTGCTCTTCTCCCAGTATAAAAACTGTATTGTGTGATATTTTTCAAGGACCCACAAGTGCTATCAGGAGATGTACCTCGATCCATCCACTCAACCTCCCCCTTTAAGGGACCCCAGTGTGAGTTTAATTCCTGTATTTATTCTGCCTCAATTCACCCAAAATCTTGCTTGCTGTATCTTTTTCCCCAGACGATCATCAGTGCTCTGGACCTGTGGTCTCATTCTAGCTTGACATTGCCTCTTCCTCCTCTTTCCTGAGGATGCAAGGGAAAGTAAACCAAACTTCTTGGAGCAGTCTCCTATCCTACAGGTCTGAGTGAATTCCCAACAGCAAGAAATATGGAGTGTGCCCTAGAGTCTGTTTTGGTGATCCTTGGTGAGCAGGGCTCTTGAGCATCCCATGTTGGGTGTCTCATTTATAGCAGGACAGGGCTGGTAGTGGTCTGATCAAGCACCGAAAGGCTGGAGATTATGGTGATGGCATTATTTTAGGGATTATGCTCCCATGTCTTGTAAGTACTTGTTGCCTCCCAGAAGCTTGAGCTGGGGTTCAAGAGGTGAAACAGCATATGGAGATACAGTTCCAGTGGTGTTGCAGGAACTTGTTGGCATTGAATGAGGAGCTAGGACAGAAGATGAATAGGAAGCAAAAGATGGGGAGAGTTCAAGTTCTTACTCCATAATGGGTCACCTAAAAATGCCATGTGTCAAATGCAATATCCATCTGTCCTTGCACCTTCTCCCTTCACTGTTGGTGCACCTATTTAAACCAAGGATTTGAGGGGGTTTGCTTTTGGGATTAGTCTTCTTCCCCGTTACCTTTTGGTGTCAGTAATGACACTCAGAAATCTGGCCACATAGGGTTAGTATTTGTTTGCATTTATCATGCATTATAGAATTAGAATTTTAAAGTATGTTTTCCGCGTGCCTTTTCCTTTATTCAGTTGTTGGAGACACTGTGTAGGTTTATATGTCAAGCTATATGAACGTGGCTTAAGACACCTATGAAAGCCTTTGCTGGATAAATGGCTCTCAACCACCCCCGGTCGATTTGCTTGTGAAGCCATTGAAAACAAAAGAAGCTGACAACAGGGGAAGCCCCAACTTCGACAATAAAAATATGTCAGCATGAAAATGGTTAACAGTGAGTATTATAGCTTCAAAAGAGCCCATTGGCTACACTTAAAGGATGCCCTGCAATTGTTAAACTCATCAGATGCAGCTACCCCTCCTCAGCTAGCCCTTACATTTGTCTGGCTAACAGTAAAAAAAACCCCCAAAACTATAATAAATCGGTAACATATGTTGCCAGACAAGAATAAGTGATATAAAGAGTCAAGAGGCATAGTGCCTTAAGAACAATGTGTAAAAAAATTAAACTTTCAATGTATTAGTTAAGCTAGGAACATTTTAAGAGTAATTTGAAAGTGTTGTACTGTTTGTTTATATCATTCCTTCTTTCTTTTTTTCTTTTAATTTTTTTTCTTCTCTTCAGATTGCATTTTAAATCAAAATGTTCTCCATGACTGACTGCTTTGCAGCACTAGGGTAAGTCCCATTTTTCCACAGCTTGAACAAAAAATATGCCTGAGAAAGCTATGCCAGAAAGGCATTTTGTTGGGTTTTGTTTTAGGAAATAAACACGATGTTGTTGGGAAGACAGCCTCTTTTTTTTTTTTTCCCTTATTTTTATTTTTAATCCAAATATATGAAATTGTGCATTTGCAAACAGGGCTACTACCAAGAAAGCAAATTCTTTGTGAAGGTGACGTCTCCAAACTTGTAATAAATTAGCTGCAGCATTTAAAAAAGAAAGTATAAAGCAAAATATGCTTTGAGACTCGGTAGGGTATTTTATTTATCTTTTCCTTACATTGAGACATCCTTTGAAAAAATGGCATAAAATAAATAATTTTACAAAGCAACAATATAATCAATCTCTAAATGAGAAGATAAATCAAGGATTTCATTAACTGCTGGTAGCCAGTTTAAATTGTAGTCTTGTCCATAATGTCTATCTATCTATGTATGTCCAGGTTATATTAAAAACCTTTAAATGGCTTTGTAATATCAGCTACATCTAGCTATTATAATAATTAATGATACTGTTTTATAAATCAATATATGTATTCTTGATAAATTCATATCCAGTTAATGGTGTAATTTAAATAAAAAATTAATGTAATAAAGGACATACTGGAATAGGCAGGAAATCTTTAAAGGTTAAGAGGCAAATTTGTCTAAATTCTTTTCTTTGTACCTATATTTTGAGAAAGCCTCCACTGAAATTCAGCTGCAAGCAGGCTGGCTCTTCTGATCGCACTCTCACCATTAGTTTTGTATTAACAGCACTTGGTGAGTTTTTGCAACCAAAGGAAAGGGGAAAGCTCCTTCAGCAAAACCAATAGTTTCCTCCCTGTCTTCTCATCCTGCTGCAAAACTGCAAACAACCAAAAAAAACTTAAAAAAAAGAAAAAAAAAAGAAAAAAAAAGAAGAATTAAAAAAAAAAATCACTCCAATGTTTGACCAGAAATGGGAATAGTAAAAAAGATCTTTTCTTAATATTTATTTATTTATTTTACTATTCCCTGTTGTATTTTGCTTATTTTATATTGTATTTTGCTTATTCTATACATGCCATTAAAATAGGTAAAATACGGATATTTTGTTCCGGCCATGAAGTGCATTCAGAGAAGCATGGAAACCCTGCAGACTGTTCAGTGTAATAAAAAGCTGTTCTTTATCTCTTGTTTTAAACACAGTTAATGCCGTTTATTCATCAAACACATCTAAGAGAAACTTGGAGAAAAAAAACAAAACAAAACCAAAAACCAGAAAGAGCTGGAAATTGCCTTTTTATATTTGCAGTGGTGAGAAACCGTGGCTCTGTTCTTTTGCTTTTATTTATAGTCGGTAACCACAAAATGTATCTCTAACAATAACAGGGGATTTTAATAGGCAATATTAATTGTTCTGCCTCTCACTTGTGTTCTTAAATGTTTCAAACAAAAGCACACTGCCTGTTTATACATTAAATTTGTTTGAAGAGTATCTTTTCAAAATGATGCAAAACATGACGCTGTGTCATCTGTACTGACATGGTACAGAAATGTCATTTTAATCCAGGAGAAATTTTATTTGAGGTGGAAGTTGTGGGTTTTTTTTTCTCTGCACGTTGCTCTGCTTTATTTAGAGCAGCAGCAATAGGTGCAGTTTCTTTTGACACTGATGGGTATTTCGAACCCCTTATGCTGAGGGGAGGGAGGGAGAAAAAAGAATCTGCTGCCAGTCACTGCGGTGATCCGGCTCCATAAGCCATTGCTTATTTGCTAAAAGTTTACATTTCAAATAAGCTTGAAATTTTAAAGGGGTGTTTTGACAGTGGGGCTGCATTTAGGAATGGAGGAAGAAAAGAGAGGGAGGATGGTTAGGCTTGTGTGTTAAATTCTATTGGAGTATTGGTGATATAGTTATTTAAAACATAATTTTGTTTTCCAACGCAGCTAGGAGCAGGAGATACACAGCTCTTTCTAGGAGGCTTAATTTACGCTTTATAGGAAAAACATCAAACAGCAGCTTACAGTAACACACTGAAATACATAACACATTTTAAATATCTTCATTTGGAAACGTGTTTTGTTGGTTTGTTTGTTTTGTTGTTTGGGTTGTTTTTTTTTTTCCCCACCCTCCTGGGATCACTAACATGTCTCTCCCCAGACAAAGCAAGGGCAAAACCCATCCTTAAAAATTATCTGCCTTACAGATCACATTCCCAAGGATGTTCCCCGCTTTTTATTACTGCGTGTAACCTCTTAGTGTTATCACAATTTTATACTTGTTAAGAGGACATCTTCTGTATATTTAACTGCAAACAATGTGACTTCATTTGGGGGTGTGGGGGAGGAGGGGAGGAAGGAGAATTGCTTTGGGAGGATTAGAAACATAAGTTTCTATCTTCTGTCACACCAGCCTATCAATTATTCAAAACCCTACTAAATTTAGCTGTCTGTTCCTAAAACGTTGTTTGCACTCGTTCCCTGGGAAGATGGAGCTGGCTGATAATTTGGCTAAATTATGCGTTGGAGCCCAATGGTTACAAACGAAAGACTTGATTTCGGCAGATTTATTCGCTGCTGCTGAAATTTCTCGGTGGCGACGAGTCAGACCAGCTCCTTTAGGGAGCAAATCAAGGAGCAAGGCGGTGCCTGCAGGTATTTGTGCGGACCAAACTTCATCATGACGGCCGATAAAACGTCACATCGACTGCTCAGTGGGAGGTTTTGCTGATCAGATAGGGACCAGCTTGTGGGGGGGGTGAAGGACCTAATGCAGCCCCCAAGGTGCTTCCTGCCCTAGGTAGTCATTATAGTTATTACCTGAGCGTAAAGCCCAATAAAGGGGAAATTATTGCTGTTCTAAGATGATCTGTGAAGGATGCAGGGTGGATGATGTCAGTTGGGCAGGGTGTAATGTGCTCACCCCAAACCTGAACTTCGAGCGTCCCTGATGCAGCCTGGCTGCTGTCATGGTATAAAATATCCCCTTTTCTCAGCAGTATCAGGGTGTGATTGGCAGCAAGTCTCCAGCAAGTGTGGGCGTCCTCCCATGCACACCAGTCACAGGACGTGAAGGGGGTGTTTTTTGTTTTTGTTTTGTTTTTTTTTTTAAAAGTAGGCTAAGGCAAATAACACCACCTCTTCAGAAGGCCTTGTTAGCGGCAGTCCTTTGCAGCAGCAAATAAGACTCCGCTTGCTTTATCAGTGGCAGAAACTCCTTTCCTAGAGAAAATAATATTTCTGGTGAAGAGAATTTGCCTGATATTGCAATAGCTCAGGGGGACGAAAAGCTGTAGAGCCCATAGCAAGCACAGAGGTACACCTCCAGCAGCTCTGTGCACTAGGCATCACTGACTGCTGCACGGTTTCACAGTGCTGGGCATGAAAGCAAGAGAAGAAGGCTTGAAACAAATGTTGCTGACTATGAAAAAATACAGACAAAAAAAAAAGAAGAAAAAATAATGAAATCCATACAACAGAAACACCATCCTTTCTCTTGCAATCACAGTTAGTAATTGCTAAAACACAGCCTTAGGGGACAAAAAAAAAATAAAAAAATTCGTATTTAGAAACAAAAATATTTCAGTCAAACAGAAAGCAAATTGAACAAGTGCTTTTGGTGCTGTCCCCCACCTTGTGCTGCCTCTGAAGTCACACCGTTAAAAATGTATTCCCATTTTCACAATTCTGGCATAAAAGCAGACAAGCGGGTATGGGGAGAGGTGGAAAAAAAAAACAAAACCAACCCAAAAAACCTAAAACAATGGACGTGTGAGTGTTTTCATTTATTTTGATAATCCTGCTCCAGAGCGTTTTGCTGTCTTTGTCAAAGTGAATGACAACAATTTGGCCAACTCTCTCTGAGCTGCACTCAACAGTGACAGGCAAATTATCAGAGGCCCTGCACTCCTTATTATCAGAGGAGAAGTCATCAGGAGGACGTGCGGAGGATCCCTCTCCCCTGTCACTATTTGTCAGTGGGACAAGGGCCACTGCTATGGGTAGCTGACAGGTAATTTCAACAATAACAATTACTCCTATTACTGGTGTCATAAACAATTCGCCCAAGGCATGACAATAACAAAGCTTTATAATTCAATGCCATATAAATAAATGCCAGCAGGTAACAAGTAATTTAGCTCCAATCAGGCTTTGGCCCTGGCATTAATATTGTTATTGCAAGAAAATGGAAAATTGGAAAAATTCAATATGTTAATGAATTAAGAGGAGTTCATAAGGCTAAGGGAGGGAAGGAGTGGTCTGGGGTGGGAAGAAGGGAAAAAACAGAAGCAAAAGAGACAAAATCATGCTTTCAGAACATAATACTTGTGTTCGTACAACCTTATAATGAGTTCTTGATATAAAATGTAGTCTCACTATGCTGCTTTTCAGGTCAGGGCAAAACATATGCAGGAACCTGAATCCCACCCTTGCCTCCACCTATGACACCGCGAACAACGTGTGTGGAAAAAAAACCCAGCCAAATTTAATGCCTTTATAATAAACAGAATCAGATTTGAAATGTCATGTAAGACTACCTTGTGTTTTCACATTTCTGTTATGGATTTAACAAAGGTTTATTTGCAACTCCATTGTCCACTCCTTGCATTCTTTTAATCTTTTTCAAATAAGCCCACTTAAATCATTGATTCTTATTTATCAAGAAGGATTTTATTATACTTTTTCTCTCCCCAAATAGGCTACAGCACCCCTAACCCTCCCATGAAAACAATGATCAGCAGCAGATGAGCCAGAATTGAATATCTCCAAGTCCAACTTCTTGATCAACTCAATTTGCAATTTTACTATTTGTCCAGCAAGACAATGTGGCATCAGGCCGACAGCAGTAAAAGAATTTGAAAATCTCTAATTAGGAGAGCTGCGGAGCAATTAACGCATGTCAAATTTCACTTCATCAAGTGCCACTCTAATTTTCCCACTAAAAATTAATGGACTTTTGTGTGTGTGTGTGTGTGTCCCCTCAAGGCAATGTTGATTCAAATCTGCTCAAGATGCAGTGTTGCACAGCTAAGCATCTTCTTGATTACAACCCGCCACACTTCTAACTGCTTTCATTCTTACTGCCACAGATACTTTGTCATCAGTCAAATTACACCATGCTGATAACAATGCATAATGGTCTTCCTCAAAGGAGGTTCCTGAGCAGCGTTTCATAAAAATTTACCAGTTTCTTCAATGGAAAATAGATCTGGCTAGAAAAAAAAAAAAAGAAGAAGTTTTTGTGGTTTCAGCATTGGTTGCAATGTAATTATTTTATTTTCTTTTATCTTTTTTCGCTCCCCATTCCACACACTATTATATAGTTATTTTTCAGCTCATCTGAAATTACAGCAGTGAACTGTTTGAAGAGCTGTACAGAATGGAAAATATTTATAGTCACTGTTTGTACAGGCTTTGCTTAACCACTTTGCTCCAAGACATTTTCAAGGGCAGCATCCTCCTTCCAATACCACTCATTTCTCTTTTCTTTCTTTTCTTTTTTATTCTTTTTTTCTTAAGGTACAGGGCAGCATCCCGCACTCTTTGCATCAGCACGAGCCCTGCTTACGTCAATAGGAGTTTTGCTGGAGCGAGGTCTGTGCGCCTTGGCCCGCTGCTATAAACACATCGGGGCTTTCTTTTTTAACGGATGGTATTTAGATTCTGCAGGGCTTGTTTAACATGCATGTTTGCCAGAGTCCTCAAACATTGCGGGGCACACAAGACAAATTACTTTTTTGTTAGAGCAGCATGGAGCACAGGAAAAAAGCTGAGCTAGCCCAGCTAGTTTTTACCTTCCACCCCCTTTTTCTGGAAGGTTAAGACCAGCAAAAAGGCAGAAGGTATCATGGGGCAAAATTTCCAACAAGTAGAAGTGGAATTAAGAAGAATAACGTACTTCAAAGGCTTGGGGTTTATTTGTCTTTAAGTTTCAGAGTTACAGTTGTCTGCTCACAATCTGAAGACGGTGGAGTTAGCACACACAGCCCTGTCTATCGCTGGACTCACTGCTGCTGACCACCCCAATGATACAGGTAGGACACCTATGTGTGCCTTGTGCACGTGGGTCTGTGTTTGATACAAAACAAAGCCAAGAAACTTTGCCTTTGATCTGAGCCATCTTTCCATCGGGAGCTTCTTTCCTGCCACAGATAAATGATTAATGCTTCGGCACCAGGTAATGCCTGCTCCACCCAATACTTTCTTACATCCTTCCAGTTTAAAGCCACACCATCCTTTCCAGGCATTAACATTTCAGAATTAACTCTCTCCAGCATATTTAGAAATGTGAGGTTTAGGGTATTTGGTTATTGAAGTTTGGGTCTTCTCCTTTGTGTCCTCCAGCTAGGATGGAGAAACAAGTCTTCCTCTAAGGACATATCCCGGTGCATGCATGGTACTTGAGCATCCCCAGACCAACAGCAGGGCAGGCACTGGGCCTGCAGCTTGATACAAGTGTAAGTGCACTTTTTTCTTTCATGTCCTTCCCTACACTTTAAAAATTACAGCACTACTTTTAAACGAAGCAGAGGTTATATATTTTGCCTCAACACTGACTCCTTTTTCTTTTTTATTTTTTGGGGGGGACACACATCAGAAAAATGCCAGCATAAAAATAATATCAGGGCCTTGAGAAAAGAAAAAAAGAAAGAAAGAAAGAAAGAAAGAAAGAAAGAAAGAAAGAAAGAAAGAAAGAAAGAAAGAAAGAA
>JANHFX010004011.1:0-16077 GCA_027560015.1 Chloroceryle amazona
AAAGGTGACATGGGGAGTGCCTGTGAGCAGGAGGGTGACTTTGCTGCAAGAGGGACCTTAAGTGAACCTGATGGCTGCTTCCAGACTTCCATCGGAAAGGCACGGGCGGTCCCTCTGTCTCTCCACGGAGGTCGGTCTGGTGACCAGCTCTGTCCTGAGTTACGATGGGATTGTACCTGCTAGCAAAGAAAGAGCAAGCCGTGCAGGTTTGTAGTTGATGTAAAAGACCGTGTTTGGGAAATCAAAGCTGCAGCCAGCGCACGACTGTGGGTATCTGACAACCCAGGGAACCGAGTGCAGGCACCACGGATTCCAGCAGCAAGCGACCTGAGAACCTAAGTGCTGCCGTGGTGCTGCTATAGACATTTAACACCCCCCCAGTCCCAAAACCACCCTGCAGCTGGAGGCTGAGCTGCAAAACAACTAATCGTCTACTCCCAGAGGGTAATTTCAGAACAGTGTTTTGTTGCCAGAAAACTTGCCACCATGATTCAGAGGCCAGCCCTTGTGTCTTCCCACCCCTAGGAATGCCCTTGTGTCTCTTTCTTGATGCCGTGGACATCTGTGGACCCCAGTTGAGGTACCGAGCTCTTTCCAGCTGTTGCCTGCATGCCTAACTCAGGGCTGTGGTTTCTGAACGTGGTGGGGAGGCATGAAGGCTTTGGTGCTGTGATGCCAAGTGTCAGAGCACCTGCATCTCTGCAAATCGGGTCAGTGCTGATATCCTTCTCCAAGGCTTCCTTACAAGCCAAGAGGGAAAAGCAGAAATGACTGTGTAGAACAGCTCTGTTCATTTCCAGGGCCAGCAGAAGACAGGAGGATCTTCTAAGTAACTTAAGGCAGCCCGAGGGCGTCCCTAAATTACAATGCCTGGTAATAGTTTAAAGAGGTTGCTCCACCACAACCCATTATAACCTTCAAATGTGCCCGCATTGGTGGTTAAGGCCATGGAAGGTCCCAACTATATCCATTACCAAATTTGTCCACTTTGCATCATTCTATCAGGATCCAGGATCTCGGCGTTTTGTCTGGGAGGGCCAGAGTCCCGTGGGACACAATTAATTCTTACTGCATTGCAATTAGGCAATAAAATCTCAAGACCACACACAAAAGTTCTTTCAGGCTACACTTCTCCTGAAATCCTTGGGTAAGAACTGAGTGGGAGAGGAACAATACTTCAAGTTTGGCCCTTTGTTGTTTTTTTCCCCGAATCATGAATATACTCACAGACAGTTCGAGCGAGCCTGGTATCTCCAGCTGCCTTTCCCCGAGAGCCATTGTACCTTAGGAGTGCTCAGCTGAGACAGGACAGAGTTTAGGATACAGCGGGCTGACCTGCTTAAGGCAGCTGCCTGAAACTACAGTGTCTTCCTCATGTTGTCTCCTGGAGGTGACAGCTTCTAGCCCTCCTCCAGGTGCTCACTGTGTAAATAGTGCACACCCCACTGGGACACGCCTGGAACAGCATCCAAGCCAAACCTCTCTGGGTTGATTCCAGTGTAGTGACATCTGAAGTGCATTGCTACGAACCATCTGACAAAGGCCACAGGGAAGAGTCTCCTAAAATGTGGGAAAACGTTCGTCGGCATCACTGGTCTATCAATGTGGGTGCTGCTTCCGTTTCCCAGGATCACAGAGTAGTCGTGGTTGGAAAGGACCTCCTAGATCACCGAGTCCAGCCATACCCATAACAAAACCCACCTACATTTCATTCTGCAGTATGCTGGGCAGATAACTTCTGGAGATCGGGAAGGGTTGTTCATTACAAGCCAAAGCTACTTGCTGCTCTGGTTTGTCCAGACCCACAAACACCCAGAGATGGGACTGTTGAGAGCTTGTGTTTGAATGACTATGGCTGTTAAACAGTCTCAGCCAACGGGGCTGATGCTCAAACAGGTTCAATGACAAGGTAGAATTAACTTCCTACCGGCAGCTGTCAACAGCAGGTCCTGGTCTGGGGTGGCTGGAGCCATCACAGGCTCCCACCAAGTCCTGCAAAGGGAACCTTTTCTCTCCAAATGGTGGTCTGCACCTCTCTGAAGGAGATGCACACGGCATTACTGCACTTTGGTCATGGGGCACGTACAGGGAAATAGGTCAGGAAGGAAAACAAACAGGAGTTGGGAAGGAGGAGGACAAGTTAAAGGCAGCAGGTGTTCCTGGAAATGAGTTGCTGGGAATAATGCACTGTCAGTGCTGAGCTCCTTTGACTCTCTCCAGTTCCTCTGGCCATGGGAGCACCCCTGCTGCTTGTGGTCATGGCCAGCAAGGGGCTGCAGCCCGGGACTCATGCCAGCCCCTGGCAGGGTAAGGGCTTGCTTTCAACCAGACAACAGTCAGAGTTGTTTCTCTCCCCTCCTCCAGCTCCCCACATGATTTGCAAAGCCAGGAATCATATGGCCCTTTGTTCTCACAGTGGCTGCTTCAGAGAATTTGGTATGTGACTTGGAACGAGCAGCAGTTGTGCCGGTGACCTGTGCTGATAACAAGCTCTGATCTTTGCACTGCCTTGGAGAAGGCAGCTGTCTCCTGTCCTCCAGCCCAGCTCCTGAGGGCTATCCCACGTGCAAGGTGTCTGTGGAGTGGGAGGCTTCCTGGGGATGCTGCCAGCGAGACCCCAGCCCAGGTGTGATGGTTTATTTGCTTCTGCTTTCTGACACCCTGCTGAGGCCTGGTGAGAGCCCACTCCATTACCTTACCACCACCAGAAGAAGCCTCTCTCTGGGCTACTCTGCAGCTGCTAAGGTTGTCCCAGTTCACCAAGTGCACCTTCATGCTCCAGCGTCTGACACCAGGCAAGGGCCTTAATCCTGAAGAGCCGCTCTTTGTGAATATATTTCCTGCAGATCCACTGGTTATAAACACTCCTTGGGCTTCCCGGTAACGCAGCATGTTGATAATTAATTACAATATAAATTTCTGCTCCTCTTGCTAATTATTTTCAGCACAAAGCAGGGATGCTGACCTCCTGTAGCTGGTGAAACCCAGCAGGTGCAAAGGCACTGGGGTGTAAAGCACTTACTGGAAGTGAATCAACCACGTGGATTGCAACTCCCTGTTTTGTCTCGAGAGTAAATGTCAGAGCCAGCTACTGTCCTCCTCAACTTCAGGATGGCTGAGAAGACTCTCTTAGCTTTGCTTAGCTAAGATTTTCTAGACCAAGATGCATCTTAAAAGCACAAAGTTCCGGACATCCAGAAGTAATGCCTTAGAAACTGCCAGTGCCAGGGCAGGAGGAGGGATTTAATGCAGTGCTGCTGAAAGCAGGTTTAAGGGGGGGATGCTACGTTGCCCTCACTGGTAGATCTGGGCAGCTTCAGAGCTGGAGGCGCCAATGCTGCTGAAACGTGGGGGCTGGAGACTGCTCTTGCACAGACTGATGTATGTCAGAGTGTCAAAATCTCATGAAAGTTGTGAATTTCTTTTCATCCTGGATGGACGCGTCTCGGGTTGTTCATCATCACTTGATGAAAGGCATTGGTGTTACAAAGGCAGTAACACCAATTCAGTGTGCCTTCCAGGAAGGCATCGGTTCTGTGGGCTGAAATTCCTTGTAATTTGCTGCAGTGGACACATGTGGAGCCAAGACCTGACTGAGTGGCTTCCTCAGCCTTTTGAGAGAGTGGAGGAGCTGCTGATTGAAACCACGTATTTTGGCATCAGACCCTCTCATCCTGCCTGCTGTGACTAGCCTGGCTGTTGGTCACGCTGTCTGTCCGGCCACTGATGGCATCTCGGAGAGAGCACTGAGGTAGGTAATGTTTCTTTTACAGACTTCTGAGCTCATGAGAATGAGATAGTGCATTCCCATGTGGTTAAGTTATACTCTTACAAGTCCCAGCTAGAAGTGTTAGCAAAACAACCTTTGGTTGCTAGGAGGTGCTGTAAAGGGATTAATTAATCAGGATGGTTGTGCCTTCTGTTTGCTGTCACTGCTGATATAAAAGAGAGGTTTCCAAAGCTGAAAACTGTGATGGACTCTTGTTGGGCTGAGAGCTTTACATCTAGAAACACACACTAAGACTGTTGTGGCAAATGTTAGTCATTACCAACTACTGCACAGAAAAAAAACATATCTAAACTGCAAGAGGCTTTATCTGCTCTAAGCTGTTCCTCTGGCCGTGTTGTTAGGTGCAGCCGTGACACAGAAACACTTGGTCCTCTGGGACTACAAAAGATTTTCCTCTTCCACTAAACGGGGAAAAGAGGCCGATATTTAGCTCAAAGATTTTTGGTCTGATTTTGAAACCACAGGCTGAATTTTCTTAATGTGCAAGTACAAGATTTGACTTGCCCCTTGCAAGAGCAGAGGATGTTACCACAGGCTGCAGCTCCTTTCTTGTAGCTGTGGAGCTGCCCATATGATCACTTTCTGATCTATTTCCATCAATATGGCTCAAGTTCATAGATGGAGAAGTGGATGGGATGACAGTGAGTCAGCAGGCAAAATACTAAAGCCGTGAGGAGAATGGTAAAACCCAACAGAGCTCGGAGCAGTGTCTTCCACTAGATGACGATGCGTGCCCAGAGCCCCGAAGTGTGGTAGGTGATCTTGACTGCACTCACACACAAGGTGGTGTTAATGAAAAAAACAACAATCGAGTGGCACACCAGCATCTGTGGCACAGCTCCAGCGCTTGCGGAACCTGAACTGCCGATGGTTTCTACTCCTCACTCTTCATCGTGCCTTTTAATGCACCCCACTGCAAACTGGTTTTTACTTTGTACCTCTTGGGTGAGTGACTGTGACCCCGATTCTGGAAGTTGTTTCGGTTCCTGCTACTGAAAACAACGGAGACAAGATATCTAAATGGTTTTCAGAATGTGGGACCTGTGGGACTGTTCTGCTTGCCGCAGCTCAAAGGGAAGGGTCCCTATAAGTGGGGAAAATGGCCTTGGGGAAAAGCTATGATGTGGCTGCAAAACTAGGCACACACATGTCTCCAGGAGAACAAGGACATTGAAGCAGTAACGGAGAAACCCTGCTCCCCAGCCGTCAGTACTTTTATCTGACAGCTGCAGAAACACAAAGTAGGGTGAATGTTTTAGAAATTCAGAAAATCCACCAATATAGGTTTTCAGGTTTTGAATATGTCTTGTAAATGAAGCAGAAATTGCATGCTGATCTGCCCTCCCCTTTTCCTCATTAGCGTGAATCCAGCACACTTGACTCCCTTCCAGATGAGTTTGATTAGGACCATGTATACTCTTAGGAGCAAAAATAATGAACCATGACTTGAGTGTAGGTGCTGTTGCAGCCAGCATTGTTGCTGGCTATCTGCTGCAGCAGGGAACCAACAGAAAACTCCTAGAGCTGGAATCCAAACCACTGGCAACAGGCGGTGGTGAATGGCACACATGAAATACAGCGAGCAAGGCCACACAAAATGGAAAAGCTTATTTAAATTACTACATAATTGCTTCAAAGCCTTTATTTTCTGACATAGAAAGAGCTGTAACGGAAACCTTAACTCTGCTACACGCACATGCAAATGTGCATTTTTCCTGCCTGGAATAAAACGTTGCTAAAAGAAAAACAGAGAAGAGAAAAGCATTTCTGTAGAGACAGTGTTTTGATGTTCCATAGAAATTATTCTGACTTTCTGTTGTCGTCCTCTTTTTTGGTTGGTTGGTTTTGGTTTTGGTTGGGTTTTTTTTGTTTGGTTTGGTTTGGTTGGTTGGTTTGGTCTGGTTTGGTGTTTGGTTTGGTTCGTTTTTCAGTTAGTTTTGTTGTTCAGTAATTCTTACTCACGCTCATCTCCCCAGCCAGCTCCATGAGGACTGTCTGTGTGAGAAGCGGATGCCAGATGATAGGTGTTCTCTGTTATCCCGATTATCATGACAGCTGCCTGGGCCTGTGACAGATCTGAAATCCAGTGTGTTTACCTAAGTGTCAGAAAATGCCAGTAAGAGGAGAGGCAGATGTATGAGAAGGGACTGATACGTAAAGGAACATCTGCATTGAGATCATTTGTCGCTTTTGGAACGGTCTTGGAAGACAATAGATACACTTGCTACAGCATCACGCGTATGGCACTAGGTCTTATTCCACTGGCAGGACTCATCTGGTGCCTATCGAGCTTTTATCACGTTTCATAGAATCACAGAATGTTTGAGGCTGGAAGGGACCTCCAGAGGGCATCGGGTCCAACCTCTACCTAGGGCATCTCTACCTAGGGCAGGGTGCTCAGAGCCCCATCCAGCCTGACCCTGAATGACTCCAGGAATGGGGCCTCCACCCCCTCCCTGGGCAGCCCATTCCAGTGTCTGTCACCCTCAGACTAAAGAACGTTAATATCCAGTCCAAACCTCTCCTTTCCCAACTTAAAACCATTTCATTATTTTTAAGATCCCTGATGCCCTCCCTGACCCTGCCCAGTCCTTGCACGGGGTTAGGGGTCACTGCCCTCCCTGCTATGACACGCTTAGCAACTCTTAGGTTGGAGCAGGAGCCTTTTTCATTAACTGCTTTTTTCTTTTGCCACCTCCCCTGATTGCCAAGCAGCCCCCTGGGCTCCCTGTGCCATTGCTGCTTTCCAGTCTCTGGAGCTGTTGCTGCAGACCTGGCTGGGGTGTGACCTCGCTCCGAGTCCCCCCGTCACAAGGACACCCCTGTGCCTTTTAAGAACATCTCTTCAGGAGCAAACCCAGCAACAACCAGAGCAGGTGAGGGTGCTGCCAAGGAGCAGAGCGTTGGTAAAAGATTCCCCCAGGAATTCAGATCCCTGCCGGGGAGCTGCAGTTCCCTGGTGTTCTCTACGGTGCTGTGGTCACAGCATCAGATCGGTGTTTGTGGCATTGCACAACTTTTTGCAAGATAAAACGCATGGCTGGGGAGTCACCTTGGAAGGGAACTGGTAAAGCAGCACCCTGACTGGCCATGGGTGTGGGCTGATGTTGCAACCGCCGCGCTTCCACTCCTTGCTGGTTTCTGAGAGACCAGACCCACCTTGGGGTAGCTCGCTGGCCAGTACTGAGCTATTTGGGGAGTACACAAAGCAAGGGAAGTTTGAAAAGCAGGAATGTCTTTCATACAAGGGTTTTATGGATGTTTTCAAGTGCAGATATGCCTAAATGTTTCCACTGGAAACTTTATATAGAATGATTAATGTAAAGGGGTTCTGGAATCCTGGCATCTCTCTCCTCTCCCCCGAGAGCCATCACAGCTCGTGACAGCTCTGTTCTGCACATGGGAGCATCAGCAGCTGGCAATTGTCACTTGTCAGTCTTTGCCTTTTTCTAGCTTGTTTCAGACTCCACTGGTGAGGAGCTCTTGTCCTTTTACCTTCGGGACAGCTTAGAATTCCTCTTTTAGGGGCAGAAATCACTGAAACACTGAGTTTATAACAAGCAGAAAAAAATTAAGCATGTAGTATGGTATTGAGACCTGTTCTGGGCATTCCTCAAGCTCCTTCAAAGGACAGTCAGAGGGAGAGGTGAATAATTACAGCTCTGGGCTCTCTTTCACCACTGCTCTTCTACTGCATGATGCTCTTCTTAAAACCTCCCCTTTCCTTTTTTTGCTCTTCCTTGCCTTTCTAAAGATTTTACCTGAGAAGTTTCAGATGCCTCTTGGACTTAGGGTTACTTTTTAACCTCAGGGCTCTCTAAAGAAATCCCATCCCTTTCTTGCAAGGCTGGGCTACTGTGTGCAGGTCTGACCATCCTTGGCTGCCTACTGCAGTTCCTGAGCCATGGTTTTGGTGGCCGTACTCTGCCAGCATTCCCTGTATGTCAGAGGAGTTCTTGGAATAAACAGAGTTAAATAGAAAAAGCTGCCAGTGACAGCCAGCAAGGTGGCCTCTCCTTCCCTGCATTCCTCTGAGCGCGGTGATGACTCTGCCACTACTCTTAAGCATCCTCTCCCCCAGGTGTTTAGACCCAGGACCTGCTGGGGTCTGTGTGTGTCTCTGCATGGGATCTCCTGCCAGAGGGGAGAGGATTCACATTCGTGCCATGTCCTCAGGACGTGACCAGTGTGTCCACCCTGCCTGCTGGGCAGCAGCGAGGTGGCACTGCCAGGGGGGACCCCGCTGTCACCAGCAGCCCCCTTTGCCAAGCAGTTCCTGCTCAGCCCTTTTTCCTACAGCTGCCAGGGTTCCTGTTGAAGGAGCAAATGAATCCGCCACAGGAATCTCCTGTGTTGGGATTCCATGTGCTACTAATAAAAAATGCCTTCAACTTCTAAATTGAGGCGCTGAAAACCCACAATGAATGCATTCTGCATTGAAAAAAACAAACCCCATCTTTTGTTGTTGAAATTTAAATAGGCCCATGAACTTTTGTATCATGCATACTATTTTCAAACTGTAAATCTGTTCCACTTTTTCCATTGTGGTCCTTTTCATATTTCGTTATGTTCTTACATAGGCAAGCCTTTGGTCTTTTCATATAAAGGAGTTTATGTTTCCAGGCACAGGTTTTAATGCCCAGCTCAATAGGCTTGGTAAGAACTTGGTTTTCAGATACCCTTTTCAATAGTGTAAAGATTAAAAAAAGGAAGTGAAGAAGGTATTAACACAGCAAGAAATTATTGATAACTCCTGGAAATTTAGATTATGGTGTTCTAAACATTAATTTTTTTTTAAGAAAGAAAGAAAAGAAGGAAAAGAAAGAAAGAGAGAGAGAGACAAAACAGATACGGGCATGTTAATTATTTTCTGTGATTTCTGTTTCTGAGAAAATCAGATGGGACTCAGACTAACAGACTAAGGCCAAATGTTGTGTTATGCCCTAGATAATGAGCATGGCCTGAAACTGGATGATAAATTCTACAGGCAACATAAAGTCCTGCTGCAAGCCCAAGGCCGTTTAGAATTCTGTTAAGGAATCTACTCGACTCTGCTCCAAATAAAATTTCTTTTCCATAGCAATGAGGAAGAATTTATCCATAGCTTCCACTTTTTCCTGTGATGTCCCTCGTGCCCAGAAGATCCCCATAGGCCACAGAGCTATTCCATTCTCCGTTAAGCCTGCAAAAAAAGTCTTCTTTGATTATTCTGCAAATCGTTGGTATCTGTTGTGATGCTGATTTGCTCTGGCCAGTGCCTTTCCTATTGACCAGTGCCCTCTCTTTGTTTCATTTTGTTTTCCATGCCTCTAGTTTAATAACGAGGCTGACAGTTGTCTGGGAACCAGGGCTGTAGTTTTGATAGATGTTTGTATAGCGCTTGGCACGACGGAGCTTGGTTTCTGACCGTGTATGTCAAATAATAACGATGTTGTTTCCAATTATTTCAGTCTCCAGTTTTGTAACTGTGTCAGAAGTTCTCTTTTAAATAGTTAGAAACAAATTATTATTTTAGCAATATTTTCCACATCAGTTATGATTTCTTTTAATAATCTGAGCCCTTTTTCCAATATTCCTCACAAACACTGTGTTATTTTCCTGGTTAAAAGCCCAAGGCTTAATGATCTGGAGATCTGCTCCAGATGTCTGCATAAAGCTGCACAGTATAACCACTGAATCCCAGGCGCTGCTGCTCTGGAGGGGGTGCCCGCTAACGAGAGGCAGGACAAGGAGTACAACATGTGGCTTCTAATAGCTGGCATATGCCCTCGGTGTAAACAGCAATTTAATCTTTAGTGGTATTCCCTTGGAGTATTTACCTAGCTCATAATACTTGAAGGGTGCCCTTGTCTTAGCGTAGGAAATGCCCCAAACAGCCGAGGTGTCAGCCCGCTGTCATCGGTGAAGATCCCTACTTAGTGAAGCCCACTCTTCGCTGGTCCGTCATCGCGTCCGGGCTCTATTATCATCGTCAAGTTAATCTCTTTTCTATTTCCTAAGTGGTCTATCGGGATCTACTTCTGTATTAAGCCCGACTCTAATCCTTGTACCCAGCTAAACATAAGCACAACCTATTTATATATTGGGCTATCCCCAATTAAGCTGAAAAGCACTGTAACCTAGTTCAGCCGTTGGGTAACTGAGCATTAGCGGCGGTGGTTATTTATAGCAGTAAGATGTTGCAGACTTGCTGTGTTAAAGAAAAGCCTGCACTAAGCTTTTTAAGGCTCGCAGTCACTTACAGCCACATGGGCTTGAATATGTAACAAGACGATGGTGACCCCCAAATATTCTGGCTGAGCTGTGACCTCCCGCGCGTTCCCTGTCTGGGGTGGCAGCTGATGTCCTGGCTTGCCTGAACCCTACAGGAGGCAGCTTCTGTGGCAGCTCTGAGGGTTCTGATGCGGCTCTGAGCTTGGCAGCTCCTTCCCTCCACCGCGGCTGGCCAGGTGACAGCGAGCAGGAGGGGCTGTTCAACCTGCTTATGAATTTCTCCATGTATGTTGATGTTTGATAAATCCATTTTCTCTCGAGTGAAATAAACACAGTCTGTGCATTCAAACAGGTGGGCTTTGGGAACTTGCTGCTCTGTTTTCAGGGAAGTAGACACTCCACAAGTGCATCATGGAAAGACAGTAACTAAAGTAGTGACGCAGACTTTAAATAAACAGAAAGGTTATTAGCTTCGTGCAGCTCTAATGAAATTCCTAATGACTATTAGAGCCAGTGCATTACATTTGACTCTGCAAGGCACTATATCTTACTTTCTCACATCTGAGCTTGAGGTTATTCTGTCGTGTGCTTTGCCAAAGGATGCAGAGAGCTGATGTGCCTGCCTCCAGCCATGGCTGTCGCTCTCACTGGGTTTCGCTTTTTAATAAAGGGTGAATCCATGTGATCGCTGCTCCCGTCGCTTCGAGACCAAGCCAGGGCCAGGCAGCTGAATTTCCCCCAGTACTGGGGGCTCATCTGGTGATGCTGGAGCAGCATCTTCAGCAGGGAACCATGCTACGTGCAGCTGCTACTGAGAAACCACCGGCATGGTGTAGAGGTGGAGTTAGTGTCGTGAGGCTAACAGCAGGGTGCTGCCAAGTGCATTCAAGACGTGGAGCAACCCATGAAATGGGACCCTTCCCACACACTGTGTATTAAGAATCTGCCCTTTCACTTCCAGAACTTTTTTTTTTATTGCACTTTTCTAAAATTCAGGAACTTTGCCCCTCACTATGAAAAGTACTTTCCAGTGTTCTTCAGAAATGGAAAATAAAATAATCTGAAAACCAGCTGCTGCCAAGCCAGGGATGTCCTTCAGAGAAAGTTACATTTCGTGTCTGATACACCCAGAACTTGAGTGCTTCCTGGATAGGGAGGAAGTAACCTCATCTCATCCTGACTGAACTCTCCTCTCACCATCGAGAAGATGTTAATGCAGGCTGCCCTCATCCTCACAGCCTCGCTTTGCCCCAGTTCTCCAGACTTTAGTCCTGATCATCTGCTCTCAGGTAGAGCTGGCAGTGTGTTGGAGTCAGCCAGTGCCAGGGCACCCCTGGAGGAACCGCTGGTTTTTCAGAAAGCTGGAGAAGGGTCTCCCCTGCCTGTAGGCTACGTCAGTATCCACGATGAGGGCCTTTGTGTTACTGATGGTTAAGCAATACTTTGGAAAGCCAAAGTGGTGGAGCTTTTAGGTCTCTGCTAGTTGTTTGGGGCTGAGGAGGCTTGGCTCCTTAATATAGTCACGTTAGTGTCAGCAGTATGAGGCTGAGGCACTGGCTGCTGGGAGTCTAAGGGCTTCCAAAGAGAGCACTTTCCTGGGGTGCCATAAAAACACTGTCTGTGACTCTCAAAAAAATGATACAACATCTTCAAATAAGCTCTTGAACGCGCACAGTCCCAAGAAGGCTGTTGTGAGAGCAGGACAGCCCTCTCTCTTCATCTGTCTCTCAACCTCTCTTCCTCTCTCCTACTTTTTTTATTCAGCTAGAAGGTTAACAAGTTGACAAGTTATATGCAGCACGTAAGGACAACAGTAATCATCTAATTAATCAGAAATCAGTCTAAAGGTTCTGTTGAAGGCCTCTTGCAATGTGAGGGCAGACAACGGGGGAATGCAAGGAAACAAAGGCAGTAGAAGCGGTCTGTCCTTTGTGTGAAGTGTACGAAGCATCCGGGCACGTGTGTTGTACAGGTTTTGCTGAACCAGGAATGTGCAGGTGTATGGGGAAGGAGAAGTTCATCCCCCCGTGGAGCATCTGTTCTTTCACTGCTGTTTTACCTTTACGTGATTTGGGCAGGTTTTTAAATCTCAATTCTGCTCGATTTTGACTGATTTGAACAATGGCTTCTGTTACATACCAGTATGAGAGGAGAAGGAGGCATTCTATAACACCAGGTGTTTGAAGATGTTCGGGTGAGCTGTCAGACAGAGCTTTTCCATGTGATCCTCTAGTGAAAGAACATTTTGTCCCCCAAGGTTGCTGCTCATTTTAGCTTCATCTTAAGCTGTGAGTGAGGGAGACCACAGGGGGAAATTCGGTGCTGAAGCCCTATCTCAGCTGCTCATTTCCCAGCACTGACTCACCCAGCCAAAGGTGCCCTTGAGAACACCCTGCCAAGGGGGCAAAGAGCTTCTGGAGGCAGCGTTACACTGCCCAGCAGTGATGTAATTGCCAGCAGCTTAATCTTGGGTCAGAAGTCAAACAGGAGTGCGCTTGTGATCAAAAATATTTTCTCTGCCTTTTGCAAGGGGCCATGTTGGCACCGTTCCCCCTCATGTCACTCTTTGGTCACTGCAATATGCTTTATCATTTCAGTCCATGTGTGTGGTACATTGGGCCTTGCTCTACAAAGCCACAGAACTGTTTCCAATCCATCAGAGCAGGCGATGGCTGCAGAGGCCACGCAGAGTGATGGGAGGGAGAGGGAGGGAGGCTGTGCGGCCGCCTGGCTTGCTCTGCTGCGTCAGCCAAGCTGAGAGCTACATGGAGCTGAGATTTGGAGAGCATCAGCAAACAGGTCTGGTTTATGAGCTGTGCTAGAATTACATTCCTTGAGCTTGTGCCTTTGAATTAGCTTTCTCTTTTTTAAATCTTCATTTCTAAATCTACCAACCTGGCCATGGAATAAGCTTCCAGCAACACAGAGGATTTGTGAAAGGAAACCAGGGCTGTAGCTACTTCCATGGGCTCAAGAAATCAAAGCTTTTTCCTACCAGTTTCCCTAATTTGGGGCTTCACAGGAACAATGCCTGTCAGGTACCCCACTTTGGAACAGCTCACCTGAGAAATGTGCTTGAGCAACTGATGGACGCTCCCTTGTCTAGCTGCTCATGTCTTTGGAGCAGTAGCACGCTCAGCGTCCTCGGCTTCATGAGAACGTGTCCTCCCTTACTGATGTGAAGCTTGAGTAGCTGCCAGTGTAGAAAATGCTCAGAAAGCATTAAATAATGTGTTAATTACCACGAAGACGGAAAAATGCGTGCGACAGAGACCTCGCAGTCCACACTATCACAGAGTTGTGCACTTTGCAGGGATATGTGATTTGCACCAGAGCACAATGCAGTGGAAAGTATTGAAGGTTCTGCTAGTCATCAGAATGGCTGATTTTAGTTGTCAACGATGGCTTTTTTATTACGCCCAGCTCTTGTGTTTACTGCTTGCTTTCAAAGCGAATAAATTGTGTTCAAACAATAGACAGAAAGCAAGAACCAAAGAAGTGGTGGTTGTAGGAGGTTACCCAGCACTTGCGCACGGACATATCTATGTGCACGTGTGTGTCCCAGCCAGAGGGCTTGAGAAGAGCCTGCTGTAGCTGTGTCACCCCTTCCTGGCTCCTACAGGAACGCAAGAGCCTTCAGTGCCAAGGAATTGGCTTTGTGGCGTCAGATGGAAGCTGACAGCATTGTAACTCCTGGTGTTTTATTGAGTGTGTTCCCTGAAAAACGTGCTGGCTGCGCTCTTCCTTTCCTCAGGAGGCTGGCTGGCTGGAGCAGGAGGTGTCTGTGGTGATGCACACACTGGCTTGCAGAAGCATCCACACTGAACATGGCACACGTACTGGTTTCTCCAGTTCGATAGCCACGTTTCTTGTGTATTTCTGCACCTCCTGCACTACAGCAGGATAGTTTTATTCAGTGTTGCGTATGTAACGATGACAACTTAAACCTTGTCTTGCTTATGGACCATCTGAAAAGGCAGTTGCAAAAAATTAGCCTAATTTAGGCTGTTAGCCTAAAAAAAGATTAAAGCCTAAAAAAAATTAAAAAACCCTAAAAAAAAATAAATTAGCCTTTAGGCTGTTAGTGGTTTCTTCATTTCATTTGGCTGCCAGTCCAGCTTTCAGACAGTGCAATTTAAGGCTGGCATTAGTGCAGAGACTCAACTTCCCTTCCTCTGTTGTCAGGGGGGAGAGAGGCATCTCCATGATTCATGCTCCCTGGTTAACCCTGTCTGCTTCCCTCTGGGAACCAAGGCAGGCAGTTTAATTGAGGTGAAGTAAATCCTGCCTGCAGGACTCGGTGCTCAGTTGTCCCGCCGCAAACAGTACGACAGAGGTGAAGAAATCAGTCAAAAAGAGAATAAACAACACATCTTCACTTCTATGTTCACTTTCAAACCTTCCATTTGGGAAGAGTGGGAACTACGCACTGAAAGACACGGGAGCAAAGCCGTGTAAATAAAAGAAGTGCCATTGTTCAATTAAATAGACATTAATTACGCCGGGCTGTGTAGAGCATCTCTCTCAAAGGCATTTCGTACGGCTCCACTTCGCTCGCAGCCTGGCGCTGGAGAGAGCATGTGTTTTGCTGATAAACACCAGCCCGGGAGCCAGAAAATCCAAACAAGGCGATGAATCACCACAGAATTGCATGAACCATCACGTTACTAGGTGCTGGAGCAGCCAGCAGGCAGCCAGTGCTGAACCAGGGGCAGCAGATGGACAATACTGTAAACGGGGCAAGACACGAGCCACGGGCCCCCTCTGAGCAGCCCATATTTAGCTGTGGTTTTGGTACTGCTGGTCGGCTGAGCAGCGAAGAGAGAGCTGGGGAGGGATGTGATGCCTGGACGTGGCCGCTGTCATGAGTTGTGTGTTTTCACACTTCACCTTTCTGCTGGTGCAGATGCGAATCGCAGCCCTGGCACGACCTCGACTGAAACTGGCCCGGCCAACTCAGCTCTGCCTTGGCCAAACCTCAACCATGGGCTATCACCCTTCCTCAAGAACTGCACCAAATGGAACCCACAGCCCTGCCCAGCCTCCCAGGGCTCCCACAGCCTGCCCAGGACCTCATGTCAGCCCCTGCTACAGCACTGGGATTCCTCCACCCAGACAATGAGCCCAAAACACCTTCTAACGATGTGAAACCAGGAGGAGTTTTGCAAGCCAAGGTGGGATGGAGAGCTCAGTGGTGCTCCCTTTCCATCCCAGGCAGGCTTGTCACGTCAGGACAACTAAACCAGGACCTGAAAGTCAAGCTCTGGCCACCACTTGGAATGTTTTTAAAGTAAATTTGCTTTTATTGGCAGGTTTTTGAGGGCTTCCTTTGTATTTTGTGTGAGCATGCCTGAGCATTGGTGATTATTTTGGATGCACTTGATTGTCTTGGTCACCACAGTGAAGAAAAGGTGGCATTTGGAGCCAAAGTCCTTTATCTTCTCTGCCTTCAACAGTTCTGAAGATCAGAGGCCCAGATTATTCTGCTGAAGTTTCTAACCTATGGTTTCTGATGCAGAAGTTGCCTCTTGTTAAATCACCACCATGCCTTAGCGCTATCAGATCAAGTTGTTGAGATCTGTAAATCCTGCAGCTGCAGAGGAGACCGTGGCTCCTGAACCTCATTGTGCTGAGGGCTGATGCACAGCAACGATCCCAGCTGCAGAAACTGGTCTGTGCTGGGGCCATGTCTGAAGGGTTTTTTAGCTCAGCATTCGAGGAACAGCTATGGCTAGCTCACATTCTACTATTATTAGAACATCATGATTTTATTACTGCTTTGCATTTATTCCATTTGAAAGGCACGTTTATTTATGTCATACACAACTTAGCCCTGTTCCCTGGACAGTTATGAGCAGCATCCGTTAACGTCATTCAGTGCAAGTGTGGGAAATGGGCAGCCCTTTTCTGAGGAGATCCTACTGAAATAATCCAGTTTTGCCTTATGCTCTTTATTGGTTCTTTTTTTTTTTGTTTTTCCCTTTTTTTCCACAGTTGCTTCCTCCTTTCCTTTCCTTTCCTTTCCTTTCCTTTCCTTTCCTTTCCTTTCCTTTCCTTTCCTTTCCTTTCCTTTC
>JANHFX010004011.1:16177-30815 GCA_027560015.1 Chloroceryle amazona
CTTCCCTTCCCTGCCCTTCCCTTCCCCCCCCTTCCCTTCCCTTCCCTTCCCTTCCCTTCCCTTCCCTTCCCTTCCCTTTTGTTTTCTTTTTTAGTTAACTACACTAGAAAGTAACTTGTATTTTATTATGAACTAAACTCCATTACTTCCTCTGGCAGCTCCTTTCTCACTCTGCTCAGTATTTGACCGTGCTGGATTAATGTCTTAGTGGGGAAAATACCTTTTGGATGCCTGTCACCAATGCTCTGCAGTGGACAGATATGGAGCACACCTTCCTTTTGGTACGTTGGAATCCAGATTAACTGCAAATAAGAGACTAATGAGGGGTTCCCTAATGAGGTAGCTGATTAAAGGCAATCCTATCCCTTGAGCGCTCTAATGCCAGCTTTTACTGCTGTCTTGTGCACAAGGAGTACAGAGCAGTGCTTCTTCCCTATCCTTGTGCTCCATCACCAGCCGATCATGTTCTGCTTTTAGTGCTCAGTTAAAGAATTGTAAAGATGCTGATGCAGCGAGGGAGGGAAAAAAAAAGGTGGTGGAACAAATTTAGTACCCCCTGCAAGCAATTGCTGGGAGCAGAGCCAACCAAATCTACTCCTCTGAAGGGAGCAGTGGCTTTTTTTTTAGACTGAGGGAGGGACACTTTCAGGTGCTTCTGATTCTGTTTCCCTAAAACTAAAGAAACATTTTATTATTCTGTAATTTCTGAGTGTCTTTCTCTACCCCCACTTAAGACCCTCAGTAGTTCTCAGGCATACAATATTCAGTGGTTAGACTTGCTGATCTTAAAGGTCTCTTCCAACCAAAATAATTCTATGATTTCTCTCCCTCATACCTCCCGATTTCAGAGCATTTAATCCCTGGTACCTTCCTCACTCAGCATGAAACTTCTTACCTGGTCGCTGGATGTGAAGCAGGGAAGGCAAAGTCAAAGCTGCGTGCACGTGTTGGGGTAAATAAGCCCTTTGCTATGGGACTTGGGCAGCTTCATCACACTCGTGTTTTCCTTTTTGCTCAGCCCTTGCTGCCAGAGCTGCCTGTTGCCCACTGTGCCACGGGAATGGACGCTGGTCCTGGAGCAGCTCCCCAAGGGCTACAGGGACTGCGGGTGCTCCTGGCGTGTCCAGCACTATCCAGCCTCTCATCATGCCCAGACCCAAACCCATTTCTGTCCATAGCTGATGCTGCTGGAGGGGCTGCACACTGCCAAGGGCCAGCCAGCACTGACAGGTGGGAGAAGCAGAGCAAAATGTGCAGTGCCACAGTGCTCTGGAGGAAAGGAAGATGGGGGAGTTCATTCATTGCCTTCTCAGATAACTTACTGCTGGGAGCGCAGTCTACTAAGTCAGGTTCCTCTGAGGGGAAAAATGAAGATGTGCTCTCCTGCTAAATGCATAGGGAGAAAGTGCTCTTTCAGATGGTTTGCCTTCAGTTCCTATTAAAACAAATCAAAATTGGGTATTTCCTGCTTTTCTTTAATTTTTTTTTCCCCCTTGCCTTTTCCTCCCCCTCCAGTTTGATTCAGGTCCTCTCTATACATGACCTTTATGCCAAAAGGTGATTTGTGGCATTACTTTCCCCTTCATATACATAAATATAAAATGGCTAATTAAGCATCAGTGAAAAAACCACCGCTGTTTTACATCCAGTGAGAAATTTTGGCTCAAAATGCTGCACTTCTCCCCAGCTTTAAAAAAACAAGTCAGGAAAAGTTTTCCCCACAGCTATAGCAACTGAAATTCATGAGTGCTGATGGCATTCCCTGAGGAGCAAGAGCTCTTTATCACGTGGAGGAATACAGTAGTACAGAATGGGACCTGGAGAGTTAATTGTCCAGTTGGAAAACCGGCGTAGGCTCAGGAGAGGCAGCACAAAGGAAAACACGTGCGAGTTTCCCAAAGGCGAGGTATTTCGTGCTGTAGTTGAGCCAACCCTTATGGATGGCTTTCTAGAAGAGATATGTTGTGTGGTTGCTGGAGAGCTGTGTTTTATTTGTCTGCCTTGAGTTTTATGAAGAGGATATGGAAGATGATGTCCAGCAACTCCTAATCTTAACAATGACCCTAACTAAACACTGAGACTTTTCTGCCTTGGGTTTATTTCTGCTGTCTGCACTTTCTGCTGTGATATGTGGTAAACACTTGGGTGAGACGTTAGAGCCTACGATTCTGCTGGCATCAGCCTGACCATAACTCAATACGGTCCTGCAGTGGACAGGTTTTGCTCTTTCACTCGTGGTAACAAATTATAGACAACTTACAGAAAGCAAAGTGAACCCGAGGTGCAGAGCACAGTGCTCCAACCACCCAGGCACCTTCAGGATCTCCAGCATGTGTCCAAAAAATGAGCAACTTCAGCTGAGTATGAAACCAGCAAGGGTCTTTTTGCAAACCACTGGCCGTGCCATAAACCTTCCCCGACAGAGGTACAGCATTTACTGCGGGAAAGTTCCAAAGCCTCTCTGTCCATCCTAGACGGACCGATGTGGCACGTCGCGCTCTTTGGGGTTATCACGCAGTAGCAGAGGCACGGAGCGTGATGTAGAAGAGACAGGTAAGGTGGAGATGGAGGACTTGGGCCAGTTCAGCTGTTGCCAAGCACTGAAACAAAGGTGAAGGAAATTCAGGAGATATTTTTCCTCCTCTTGGTAGATCTGAATAATTTCATGTACACTGATGAGTGCATTTGGGGAAATCTCCTGGATCTTTAAACTCTGGAATAGGCTCAGGAGGTACCTAAAAATCCTCACGAAAGACAGGAATCCAATGAAGTCAAAGAGGAAACAAAGAAATCGGGTTTCAAATGAAGAATTTCGTAAAAGTCTGCTTTGTGAGGGGAAAACCAATAATTTTACAGCAGAGGAACAAGAAATAAATGCTAGGCTGCAAAATAGCAAGTGATGTTCTCTTCTGCCTGTGACTCCTCCCTTTAATAAAGGTACGTTGCCAGTTAAAGACTTGCTTGCCCATAGCAAGAAGGGTGAGACAAATGGGCTCATGAAGAAAACGTTCTTTTCCCTGCTCAGAAACAAAGTTGTTCAGACTTCCCACGTGCGGGATGAGAATTAGTCACCTGTTAGATTCAGGGGCTGATAGAGTAACTAGGAGATTGTAAATACAAAACAAAGCTGCAGGAGCTTGGTGTTGAGCTCATCATAGCTAACCCAGAGTCTGGATAATTGAGAGCTGACTTTTATACCTTCGTAGAATTTGTGGTACCCTTGTGGAGTAGTTGTGTGAAAGTTGATTACTTTTCATTTGTTAATCAAGAGGAATTTTTCATCTGCCATTAGAAGTGTCACCTGACAGCACACATTACAGGTTTGGAATTATTTTTTTTTCCTTCTGTCAAAATTTATTCTGCTAATGAGCTATGAGATTATAAAGAATTAAGGAGTCGACCCTGGGTTTGTGGCATGTACATTATTTATTCACCTTCCCTGGGGACAGGGACAGCACTGTGCTACTCTGCCCAGATTTTGTGTCTTCTGATGCATCTTTGCCACCACCCAGCTGGAGTACCAGTGTTTTTTCAAGCCCTTGCTAGTAAAGTGTTGCAGCAGCAGTGAGAGGTGGTTATGCCGTTCAGGAAACTGGGTGCAGTCACTTGGAGCCTGACAGAGAAAAATAGGATTGTGAATATTAGAGCTTTTTCCTAAAAGAAACAAGCAAGCGAATAAAAAACCCCCAAAGAACAGAGTAATATTCCTACTTTTAAGATCATCCCAAAATATCATTCAGATATTTTATTCCAAAGAAAATGTTTGTCAGAGAGTTAAGTGGATTTTGAAAAGAACTTTGCAGCATTTTATGCATTAGTGACACTTCTTTTATAACATCAGTAATCCTAACAACGTTCGAATGAAAACCTGAGTGATGTGAATCGACGTGGATTGTTTGGGGTTTTTTTTCCTCTTTCCTGTTTTCATCACGCAAGAAACAAATGTGTTTCTGTTACTGGAAGTATTAAGACAATCATATGATTTTGAGTAAGTCTTTTTGAGATTGTTTGCAAGTTTTTGCTCCTCTGCATGTCTGTTTCCTCCCAGCTGGGGGCTGGCTGTTGTACGAAAAGGCCAACCACGTCACGGAAAAGCCCTGTCTCGGATCAGATGGGCTTAACATAAACCAGGTTTGCTGAGAAAGAATTAAAGAGGCAGCCCCAAAGCGGGAGAGGATTTACTCCAGCAGAGCAGCTCAGAGCTCAGCAGCCTGCGAGAGCGGAGGACCCGGCTGGCTGCCCGGAGGAGCCCGGCAGAAGTAAGGCAGCGTTGGTTCGGACACAATCGCTTGCTGTCGGTGCTGGAGACCCAGGCAGCTAAATACAGTATGGGATATCAGCTTAGTGTGGGGCAAGGACTCGCTTGGCTTTGTTTAGTGAAGGATGATCATTTGTTAGGGGGGAAATCCTAAAGTGTTGGCGTTTGCGGCGGTTTAGCGAGCGACTGTTGACTGCAGTTGTGAGTTAGGCTCTGTTGCTCGACTCGATCCGAGCTGTCTATTCTCCTCTAGCCTTTTCAGAGGGGAAGCTGCCAGGAAAAATGCATTTTAAAATTCACCCGCAGTAAATACTCCATTCTGTTTGTGAAGCAGCCTTTGCCTGGTGTGTGATTTCTAGGTTCTTCCTGACAAAGTTCCTCTGACTAGGACCGTGCAAATGATCTCAGTTTGCCCCTAAGTACATCACAGAGAAAATACTGTGCATGTGGCAGTAAGTCCAGAGAGAGTGTGCTTTTTTTTCCTCTGTGTTTGTCCTACAACCTGCTGTGCTTTTATCCACAGAAGTTTTCAGAGTTTTGTGTGAAGATGACTAGTGATTTGTACGTGTGGGTTTGATGCTTTGATGTACTTTTCTTTCATTCGCCACCTATTATTTAGTTTCGAAAGTGTTCAGCTGCATTTTATGGACAATTTTCCTAGGTGCTAATATGGAGAAGAGAGCTGAGCAACATCAGATATACGGCAAAAAGCAAAATGTCTAAATAACTGTCGCTTTGGGACCTGGGACACATCAAAGTGACTTTCCTAAAAATGGTAGCTGTTGGCCTGTGATAATGACATCACTGTCTTTTGCCTCCAAGGAAGGCAAAATAGAGTTTGTTGAGTAAAATGGATTTAAAAGCCAAGCTTAGACATGAAGCGTGAACCTATCTAGCTGATTGTGCAGTAAATGAAGTTGTTTATTTAATGTCTGTAAATTTATGAGCTCTTGCTCCCAGTGCTACCGCCCATAGCAGCTTGATCTGTACATCCTCAGAAAAGCTGGACTTGACTGGGTCCTCCCTCTTACCAGCCAGAAAGCTGCTGTGTTCAACAGACTCATTCTTTGTTTACCAGCCACAGACAAGACCCAAACCCACCCCATCGTGGTGACCGTGCTTGCGTGGCTCTGTTCTCATACGAGGGCTGTCTAAGGGTGCAGCAAATGCTGCCTTACTGCTTTCCCAAAAGTTCCAGCTCTTACCTGAGATGATGTGAAAGATGCTGTACACCCAACTGCACAGGGAGTCGGAGGCAACTTGGAGCAGTCCCTCTGTTTGCCACCAGTTAAGCACAAAGGATGGGGAGCAGTAGCTGTAGGTTCTGCTCAGAGAACAGCTCTGGTAAACGATGCACCTTCCTTCTCCTCCCAGGACGCAGCAATGCCTCGCTTTCTCCAGGGCTGGGCTGCACCTAGCGCAGCTTTGAGCTTGTAAAGGCTAAACTAAGATAGCACCTAGCATGTGAGGGTGGTATTATCCCCAGGAAGAAGCCAGAAAGATTTCTTTGTGTACCAGCAACTACAAAAGAGTGCAGAAAGTCTCATTTTTCTTTTGCTGTATGCCAGATCCCTATGGAAAAGCAGGATGTGCTGCCATCAAGGCACTAAGAGAGTGTGAATGCATTTCTAAATGTTTTGTGGGTAACACTTGTGATTTCCCTATTTCTCACTAGGGTAAAAAATGACCCTCAACAACGTTACCATGCGTCGCACCCACAACAGCAGCCTGCAGCAGCAGCAGCAGCGGTGGAGCATCCCTGCTGATGGAAAGAATCTGCTGGTCCAGAAAGACTCCAACGAGTACAACCTGCAGAAGCGTTACACCATCAGTCCCGAGGAATATTACAGGAAGAGCTGGTCCTCGGAGTCGTCCGACTCTGTCATCTCCTCTGAGTCTGGCAGCAATTGCTACAGGGTGGTGCTGATTGGGGAGCACGGCGTAGGCAAGTCCTCGCTAGCCAACATCTTTGCTGGAGTGCATGACAGCATTGACAGCGACTGCGAGGTGCTGGGAGGTAGGTCGTTATGTCCTGTGGGGTGTTTGTGTTTGCTTGCAATCATCTCTGCCAGCAGCAATTGGCACAGAAAAACAGAGAGGCTGTTTAGTCAAACACCGAGGTAGCAAATGTTTGGAGCTGATCATCAAAGCTGATTCAACTCGTGCTTCTCTCAAGAAAGCAAAGTAAGATGAGTAAGATAATTGCCAACGATAATTGAAAGCCTCTGAAACAGAAGAATTTCAGATTCCCATGCTATTTCATTTCAATATACCTGCTGAAAGCTGCCTGTGATGATGCTACACAAGAGGCTGGTTCAGCTTTCATGCTGGTCCAGCATTTGTGTCACACTGGCTCCATGGGGCTGACTGCAGCTTTCTATGGGGGAGAGAAAAAAACCTGGAGATCTTCATGGTCTACAAGAATAAAATGCTTAGAAATAATATGTAAAGAAAAGTAGAAAAGCCACTCCTGAGTCCTTCAGCCACCCTCAAAATATTTGCCCTTAGAAGTCATCTCAGCCTTTCTGTACAAACAAAAGTTTGAGTAAACTACATCTAATTTCATGTTACTTGCACAGCACGGGCTCCTCCAAGGGAAAAACATAGACAGGTGCTTCAGCAGCGTAGGAAAAGTCATGCTGCCAAAACAGAGGGGAAAGGTTTCCTTTGATGCTTCCCCTTCTCTATCCTCCCTGCTTTGCTGAGGATTGCACTGTTCTTTAATCCCAAAGATCAGACCATGCAGAAGGTGAAGCTGTGGCACTAAATCCTGAGCTGTGTTGTATGCAAGATGTTCACATGGAAGGGTTGTGCTGCACCAGAAACCTGCTGTGGCTCCAAGGATGCAGGTGATGTCACCTTTGAAGGGCACGCAGGTTGCTGGCTGGTTCTGCTCATCAGTGTGAGGGCTTCCCTTGTCTCTCCGTATCCTTTCCCCCTCCTGCCTGTACTCCCTTGGTGCGATGGTGCCAGTCCTGACACAAAGAATCTCTGGGCTTCTCTTCCAGCCTCCAGCAGAGCACAGGCAGGACAGCTTTTAGTGTCCTTAACTCTCCAGTTAAGAGAGGCTTTGCCCAGGATTTAATACCAGGATCAGGAAGTTCCCTTGGTTGCTGTGGCAGACTGGGGGGCACAGATCTTTGTGCCTTTGGGGGATTTGAAGTTCCCCATGGTGCGGTCGCTCTGAATGAGTTATTCAGGTGTGCTTTGTCTTCAACTTCTACCAGCTCCCCAGCCTGAGTATCTCTGATAAAAGTTTTCCCAGTGCTCCATGAGCTAACCAGAGTAGGATTTTTGGGCAGGCAGTGAGAGGACGCAGCTGGTTTGCTTTGCACAGCCCTGTCAGACAGTTTTCTTCCCCTTGCAAAGCCATATGGTTTCCTCTTTCCCTTGTACTCCCAGCAGTGTTTCTTAGAGTGCAGCAGTGACAGATTTTCAAGGCCAGCTCTGCTGAGGTATCGGAAAACTTGCTGTTGCTGTTGCATCTCTCCTTTCTCTGTGTCAGCTCCAAAAGAAGCATGAGATTAACTAATTGCACACTTCCAGTGTGTTTTGTATCCTGCAGAAGTTCCTCAGGCTTGGGGAAGGTGCAAATCATTGCTGAATGTGATTATTTGGGCATAATATTTGCAAGGAGTGTGATCACGTATTTGCAGCCTCTCCATGTGTAGCTGAGTGGAGGGGAAATCCTCTGGTGTACATGGAGCTTGTTCCCATGCAGATGCTCGGTCAGTTGAAGAAACTATTCTCCAAACTTTAGCTTACACACCGGGAATTTCATTCCAAGAGAAGATGGTTTCAGGGTAGCCAACTCACAGAGGGAATACAGCTGCTATTATGGCCAGTCCTTGCTCCTTGCTGTGAGATTAAGCTCGCTCAGGAACACAAATGTCATGCTGTTGAGCCTGCAAGGGGAACCAATTCTATTGACTACCTTGGTCTGTTTAATCTCACAGTTTTAAGCTGTGTCAAGATAGGGCACTTTCTGATTTTATTTTAAATGTGCTGTATTTTCAGCTCATTCTTTCATGTGGATCAGAATCCTGTCTTTGAGGAAAGGCTCTGATAGCAATTTAGGGGAGAATTCACTCCATGAATGCCCAGCAGAAGTGAGACAAGGGCTAAGACACGGTCCTATCTACAAGCATGGTTGGAAGACACCCCTTAAACACTTCAGGGGAAGGGTGGTGTGCTCAGAAACCCTAAGCATGGCATTTTTCACTGTCCAGCAATGCCAGACTAGAGATGGGTCCAAACCTCTTGTCACTCATCCAAGTCTCCCCAGGCTTGGGGAAAAGAAGGAAGGAAGATCAGTATCTGAAGCAGGAGCTAGGCAAAGATTCGGAGGTTTTTTTGAAGGTTTGATTTGAGTGATGAGAGGTTTTGATTTGAGAGGTTTGATTGAAGTGATGAGTAGGAGCAGCTCCCCCAGACCTAAGCAGGAGTTTGTGACTTTGTGTTTATAATCTAGGTATGAATTTTTGTGGCCTTAGTACCAAATAACTGAACTTCTGTGGTTTCTTGATTCTGTTGCTTTTGGACATCAAGGATAACGTGGGAATCCATGAAATGGGAGAGAACTAGAGTGTAGCAGAGTCTCGGTCTCTCTAAAACTCAACAGCTCTCGTCTCACAAAACCCTGTCCTCATTGCTGGGCAGGCTGTTGGCTGTGTTGCTCTCAGCAGCAGTGACTGTTCACCCGTAAACTGTCCCTGCTAAAGCGAAAGCAAATATTTTCCATTACTCAGCCTCGCTGGACCCTGCTGCTCCCATGGGGCAAATGTTCAGCCTTTGGTTATTTCTTCCACTGGTTCTATTTTTTCTCTCCCACATAAGATAAAGAGAATATCGGCCAAAATAATGAACATTTTGTTTCCTGATCTTTCAGCCTCCTTCATATATCATGGAAAGTAAGACAAGCACTAATGAACAGAGGGTGGGCTTAGTGCTGATAGAAATGAAAGAACTGAGTGTGAGCCAGCATAAAATTTGGCTCAATGACGTGGACTGTGAACAAATTGCACGTATTCAACTACTTGGTTTTTGTAATGTACATGATGGTACCAAATAATATATTCCCAACCTGTCTGCTTTTCTTTCCAGAAGACACATACGAAAGAACCCTGATGGTGGACGGGGAAAGCGCAACCATTATATTGCTGGACATGTGGGATAATAAGGTACTTTTATTTGTTCTAGTCAAACACCAGAAGAGAAGTTTGCATGAGTGACCGCTAATATCAAAAGTGGATATTTTGGGGGGAAAGAAAGTAGGTGTTTTCCATACTTTAGCATCAGGGAAAATACAGGATTAACCCCACCCCCGCAGGCAGCCAGACATACCTAAGGGCTCTGCAGTGTGAGCTTGAGAAGCAGAAGCCTTCTTTATTTTTTTAATGATAAACCAAAGCATTCGAGCCATTTTCCAGACCATATTCATTCCAGTCTAGAGGGAGCACAATAAATTATTTGGGGCAAGCTTTGCCCTCCTTTGCGGTGAAGCATTCCTACCGTCACCACATTGGAATTACTTCTAGGATAACTGTGATTCAAACCGTACCCATTACGGTCCCAGCAGGAATGTCTTTGGATTCTCTAATGTCATACTTTGTAAGTGAAATCTGCTCGGGGCATAACAATGTCTGCCCATTTCATTTGAACAGCGCGAGGGAGAATGGATTCGGGACCACTGCATGCAAGTGGGAGACGCGTATTTGATTGTCTACTCCATCACAGACCGAGCAAGCTTTGAGAAAGCCTCCGAGCTCCGAATACAGCTCCGCAGGGCTCGCCAGAAAGAAGACATCCCCATTATTTTGGTTGGCAACAAAAGTGACCTTGTCAGGTGCCGTGAAGTTTCAGTGGCAGGTAGGAAAACGATGAGGATAAACCCAATGTAAATGTGAAGAGTCATCCAGCAGCTTTTGAGAGAGCTCTGGTTGAGGGAGCGCGCTGGCATCGGGAATGGGCAAGAGAAAAGAACAGAGGACTGTAAAAGAAGGCAGAGGACTGGGAGGGGTCTGCCAGGTCCTTAAGCCTTCCTTGGTAATGCTGTTACATGTCAGATAATCCCTTTCCTAAATTTATTAAGTACCATCAGAAAAACAGCTTAAATTGCTTCCCTTCCAGCTCCTAGTTAGGACCACTGCAGTGGGTGATTTCTCTGGCAGCTGGAAACCCTTTGGAATTCCAATGCATGTTTATACATAATGAGCTTAGCCCCCTTTATTCTCCTAGAAAAGTTGATATCATTTTTATACCCAGTTCTCTAGTCTGCCTGATGAATTAAAATCCCCTCTCGCCCTTCCTTTTGCTAGTCTGGGCAAGGACCGTGCAGCCTTTCAGGAGAGGTCTCCTTGCTGCCTTGCTCTGGGCTGATGAAACAGAAATGAGCACCCACTAAGCCCATAAATAGGAACAAGAGACTGCTGGGAAAGATCCTGCTGGCTCTGAAGTCTGCAGTCAGTAAAATCTCTTCTTGGAGAGGCTTCCCTGAGGCTTAGGTGACAACACAACACACAGCAATGCATTGGATGATCTCATCCTGGCCCATCAGAAACATGGGTTCCTCTGCTCAGCATTTTCTTCTCTCTGCAGCTGTTCCATTCTTCTATTTCCCAGTTGATCTCGACTTATTTATTTATTTGTTCCTTTCTTTTCCCACTGGACATGTGCACAGATTCCCTGGCCCCTGTCAGAGTTGCCCCAAGTGAAGAGTTTGAACTGAGGTTGCTCCTCAGGAGCCCCAGGGATGCCTGTTTGCCTTCTCATTCCTCTCTGCCCCACTTGGAAAATCTTTTGAGAGATGACAGATACGTTGATGTCACTTTAGTCACCCTGGCGATGAATTCACAGCAAGCCAGAAGACAGAATAAATTGGCCTGGGTGTGAATGCCAGATGTCAGGTTTAGCTTAGGCCAGTGTCATTAAGGATAAGAACGATGATTTCAGATGCACAGCTAAAGCCATCGGCGTAGTTTTGCCTTCATTGAAGGATTGTATTCGTGTGTCTGTTCACACCAAAGCTGCTACTGTCCCAAGACCCTGGTTTACACCCGTGACCCGGGGAGGAGGGCAGGGACCTGCCTCCTGTGCTGTGCTGTGTGCATGGAGGGTGCTGTCATCACTCCACAATGTGACTGGAGGAAGTCTGTAGGATCCTGTAAGATGACCAGGTGGTTTTGAGTCACAGCTGACCTTTCAGACTTCCCTGTCTCCGTGCAAGTCGGTCAGCCTCAGCTCCCTGCACGGCTGACAGTGAGGACTAGGCTTTTCCAAGGGGGGACTCACTCCCCCCTTGCCAGGAAGGAATGTGACCCAGAGCAGATGAATCCCAGGCTTAGGAGGCGGCACTGGGTGATTAAAGACTTATCCGTGCCTATTTTAGGCTTGAGGAATTCCCCCGATGCTGCTCGCTCCCCACACGTCCCTACGTCCACTTTGCCTCCCCTCTGCTGGTGACACCCTGTGACAGAGCCACCTTTCACTTTTGCAGAGGGACGAGCCTGCGCTGTCGTGTTCGACTGCAAGTTCATCGAGACCTCGGCTGCCGTGCAGCACAACGTGAAGGAGCTCTTCGAAGGGATCGTGCGGCAAGTTCGGCTCCGGAGGGACAGCAAGGAAAAGAACGAGAAGCGGCTGGCGTACCAGAAACGCAGGGAGAGCATCCCCAAGAAAGCCAGGAGATTTTGGGGCAAAATCGTTGCCAAGAACAACAAGAACATGGCCTTCAAACTAAAGTCCAAATCTTGTCACGATCTCTCAGTACTTTAGGAACCCTGGACTCCGACAGAGCATTTTGCAGACTCTATCTGACTATGTCGCGGGACAATCAATCAATCTATATTAGATTGGGCTATCGAAGTGACTTAGTTCACAGTTATGATTGTGATGCTAAGAGCTGGCATGAGACCAGCACAGTGCATGGGAATATCTGTCTTTCTTTTTTTATTTGTTGGTAGTTTGAAAAGTATAGACCAGAATGACCCGAAGCGATGCTGGGAGGTGTTCTGGAATATACCTGCTGTTTCTCCTCTCACCTTTGGGTAATAGTCTAAGACCCTCAAACTGTCACGACTTGGGAAGTGAATCCTACAGTCTTTACTCTTTCTCCTCGTTATTATTGTTTCTTTTTACAACCTGTCTAAAGAATTGATGAATTGACTGGAGATTGGTCCTTTGCCAGTTGGCTGGTCAGGCTTGAGCACCCACAGCTGAGAAATCTGCATTTTAGTAGCGTAGCCACAAAGACACGTTTTGTTTGATTTCTCTTTCCCAAGGATTGGTTTTCATGAGTTTACACATCTCTTACTTTGAAAATATTTAAAGGAAAAATACTATAACCAAACAACTTTTCCTCTCATATTTTCATATTATGGGACTGTTTAAAAATTGTAGTAAAATTAAAATTGAAGTGCAAGTCGTACCGAAGTGCACCAAGTGCAGGATGCCAAACCTTTATAGATCACCTGAGCTTTTTTAAGAAACCACAGGGACTCCTTGTATCCAGCCTTGGCCTCTCTCTATGCCAGAGCTCTGCTGTATTTATTGTCATGCAAAGTAATGAGCATTTTAAAGTTGAGGGGAAATGTATTTATTACCAAGTTTCTTAAAAGAATAATGTTAATTTTATTACTGTTTTCTATCTAATATCTTTTTTTTTTCAGATATGCAAGTTTTTACTTACATGCCTTGTAATAAAATAAATAAAATATAAGACTGACTTTGAGCCTCAGTGGGAAATCCCTAAGCATTTTTGGAAGCTGAGAAGATATGTTGAATGCTGGGCGAGATTGCTGCATGGTGGGTACAGCGAGGATTCTGTTTCCTCTGACTTCTCAGTATCACTGAAGGTTTGGGCCCAACAAACCTAAACCAGAGCAGGTTCTGAACAAACATAAAATGTCCGTGTTGATCCTACAGCCTCTGGGGGTAAAAGCCATCCATGTTCACAGCATCCCTGGGTGCACAGATAGTAGCACACGAGTTTGGGGTTACTGAGTGAGTTTTCATGCCCTCACTTGTCTCCTTTCATTCCTTCCCAGGATTACAACATTTCCTTCTAAATCATGATATTTAAAGATGAAACCCAATATGCTAAGCCCCTTCCCCAGAGCTGTCACAAGCTGCCACGAAGAGCTGTGCCACCCACAGCGTGTCGTATCAGCATGGGATCCCTGTGGCCATGGGAAACAGACACCAGTGCAAGAGAGTTCGTGCGGAGGATCCACACCCTGCACTTGTCAGGGCTTTTCTTGCTTTTGACCTGGTCTAGCCTGGTACCGTGGACCGAATGTCCACCTGGGGCTCCGGTGCTTGAGCTGCGCTCCCGAAGGGTGCTGTGAGTTGTAGCTGAAAGGGACCCAGTCTCTGCTGTGATCTGCACAGCTCCAGCAAGCTGGGCATGGAGGAAGGGCTCGGGCTTTCTTCTGCACCTTATAAGATGAGTATGAGTCACAGTTCTAGCTGCTCATCACCAGATCATCAAATATGGCAATGCTTTCTACACAGCACAGCTGGCGTACCTGGAATGATTAATTAACACTAATTTAATATGGAATGCTGACCTCTCAAACCCTTAAGAGCCACAATCCCTTTGCTCATCTCAGACGTGAGAATCCCAGACTGTGGAATGGATCAGTCAGTGATTCTAATCACTGCCCTGGCTCTTTATTAAGTCAGGTCTACCATGACAAACCCTGATGTGATAATTACAGTGCTGGTCCCAGAGATCTGGCAGTGGCTGTGGAATACGTGAGTCACAGCAGTGAGAGCACCAAGGCCAAAATGGCAAAACTCACTCGGTCCAAATAAAATAAAATAAATACAGCAAAAAGAAAAGTCTAAGAACGCACAAAATGCCAATTATAGTCTAATAGCTGTTATAAAAAGCTCTCTTTAACAAGATAGATCAGATCAGCAAGAGGAATTAGGGGCCACGTCCAGCTTTAATTACTTTAAAAATGACAGATTAACTGCAAGAAGAAAGGTTTACTTATGCATTGGAACAAAACTACGCTAAGGAATTATTCATTATTATGGCACTATGTGGATTTGCAGGGTGCTTTTTGGATTTGGGAGAATTATTGATAAAATGTAGTCAAGTAAAAGACAGACATATTCAATATAATCGACGTATGCACTGTGGATTTAACCCTCACATGTACAAGCCTCTCAACGTGGTGCTGGTTTGGACTGGAAAGATTTCAAGAGCATGGACCAGAGTTAACTCTTTTGGGCTGTTTGGAGTTCGGGTATAAATGGGAGAAGGGTTCAGGTACAAATGGGAGAAGGGTTCAGGTATAAATGGGAGAAGGGTTCAGGTATAAATGGGAGAAGGGTTCAGGTATAAATGGGAGAAGGGTTCAGGTATAAATGGGA